>SPJY01027632.1:0-11445 GCA_005191435.1 Raddia distichophylla | reverse complement strand
CATGCGTAGTTGTATACTTTAGGGCTATCAAATGCTCTCCGTAACAGGGGTTATAAAGGTAGCTTACGGGTATGTCATAAAACATGGACGTGGGGTGTGAGCGGTCAAGATGGAATTTGCCCCTACTTTATAACAGGGGAGATATCTCTGGGTCCCTCGAGGTATTGGATTTGGGAAAGTGTATGGCCATACCATGATTAAAGAGTTAATCATACGAAATCCAGTACTTGATCGAGTGAATGGTCGAGCTATCACAAGGGTGACACGTTTCTTGCCTTCAGATTGGCTGGTATCATGTGGCAAAGGGATCAGCACTTTAATGCTATTTGGTTCGTTAGATTTGATCTTCACGTGTATTCAAGAGTTGGTACGTTTTGCTAGAGGCCGCTGCCGATTTGTGACTAGAAATTTGTTTCTGGGTCACTGCTGTCTACATACGAACCTATTGGGTTACACACTTAAGGGGTTGGAGTCATGAGTTGCATAATTGTCTATTATGCAAGTGGGAGATTGAAGGAATTATGTGCCCAATTAACAATCATATGCCACATCGGATGTGAGCTCAATGATATGTGGGACCACGTATGACGTGGGCTACATGGACCATGTGAGACATGGGCCATGGACCGGGTTAGGGCCTCTAATGTAGAGGGCCCACGGTGGGACTATAAAAAGGAGGAGGTGGAGAGGCGCGAGAACTCTCTAAGAAAATTAGGTTTTCCCTTTCCACCAAACCCTAGCTGTCACCTCTCTCCCTCGCCTGCGACCGGCGCCAGCACGTCGCCATGGGCAGATTCCGATCACCGGATGTGTGTATTCTTGTAGAGGCGCAACACTTGGGGCACTGGCTTGATCAACCACAAGACGAACCGAAGAAGACGACGTGATCTGTTCGCGTTCAGTTTCTAGCCATGACATTGTTTCGCGAATTCCTGTTGATCTAGAGGGAATTTCGTGATGGGGCCGGATGCGTTGAAAAGCTCTCGTCGAGGGCTTGTCCATAGTGTCCAAGATCATCGCAAACGGACTCCGAATGAGGCCGGGGCATCCGTTTGAAGACAGGCTGCGCGAGGAGGTCGCGAATCTCGGCGAGCACGCGGAGCTTGTCGACGACCTCCACGGCATGGGGATTGGCCACGGCGCACCTTGGGCTTGTTGCTGACCAGCGAGGAGGCGATGGGATCGCCGTGAACGACTACATCTGTACAACTAAGCGCAGATCGATTGAACCGGCTTCATCGACTCATCTTCCGCTGCACTGCGCGTCGTAAGGTAACTTGATCTGTGGTCAATTACTTGCAGGGGGTCCTGGGTCTCGGCGGTAGAATTTTGATTCTGTGCTAGCGTAGCACCCGCGTTTCCCTTCAGTTAGTTGAATGACAGTGGAGGCTATGAGCCAGGTTGGTGAGATAGTATAACTAATCCGGTGAGGTCAGTGTAAAAGTTATATAACTAGTTAGATGTGCTATAGAGAAAATACCTACTTTGTTAAACACTCCCGCGAGTGAATTAACTGAGTCCCCACCTGAAATAGATTAGGTAAAGTGTGGCATCAGTGAATGCGCACCTGCAAAACAAACATGTGTGCATTGCATCAGATCAAATGGATGTGTGATGTTGTCAGGGCAACCCGGATAGTGAATTTTTGAGGGGAGGTGCCCTCTCGAGGTGAGGAATCTGCGACCTTGGGACGGACAACCCAATGAAGAAGCACAATTAATCTAGAATAGAGTGAGATCTTGAAAAAAAATATGGATTTTGATTGAACTTAGTCTCCAGTAGGCTACATCGCCGAGTTATATACATCTCAACATTTGTGCCCGAGTCACCCCTACAAGTACATGGAATCTAAGGGGCAAGGTGGTTTTTTATATCTACTTTCCCTGTTTGCCCTTTGTCGGCGGCAAAGTAGGGGGCCGCCGGTCTTTCTTTTTTGCCCGCCTTCCTTTTGCAACCTTCGCAACAAGGGACAAAACAATGGCTTCCTCCAATGGCCTCTGTTTTAGTTCCCGACCACCTGTGACGCCTTGTCTTGCCTCGTAGCAGTAGTAGCGATCAGTCTTTGGCAAACATTTTCACTAGTTTATTTAATTTTTTTAGCTTTTTAATTCAAATGTTTCACTAGTTTATTTTTAATGTCAGTGTTTTAATTTAAATATTTCAATGTCTTAATTCAAATGTTTCAATAGTTTATTTTCAGTGCAAAGTGCTTTAAATTCAAATGTTTCAGTGTTTTAATTCAAATGCTTAAGCAGCTTACTTTCAATGCTTCGGTGTGTTAATTTAAATGTTCCGATTGTTAATTCAAATGTTTGGACACCTCTGTTTTAAATCCTTTTGCAGCTTTGCAGCCCCAAAAATTATTTTTTTCAAATGCTCCATTGATTTGTTTCCATCGTATTTGGGGGATTTTGAGCGCCATGGACATTGTTTTAGCACTGTTTGCGCGTTGTGGCATCAGGCACAGAACAAAGGTTTCAGCTGGAACAAGAGGTGGAAGAGCTCAGATCGGACGGTCCGTCTGATGGTAGCGTTTGATGGGAGCGCCTGCGTCGGATGTCTGATGCATACTCACATACTCACATCCTTAATTAAATTATTCATTCAGCTGAAGAATTGCGGTATCGTCGTGATGCGGCCGGGCCTATTACATTCACAGTTTTGTTGGGTGGATTTTCTAACAAGAGTTTTAAAGGAGGCTATCAAGCAACACAACAAGCATATGCTATGTAATCTTGCTCCAAGATTTTTTTCAGCTAGTAGTACTTAATGAACAAGATAAGCCAACAAGATACATTAACTAATGAGGTATTTGGCACCAATCATAGACGTCAATATCCACCTTTATCTTGATCGTCGAGGTCAAAGCTGCACAGACCCCGGTGGTGCTGGCAGCGTCGATGGATCTATAGCTGTCTTAGACGGCGCCGGTGAATCAACTCGGACAGGTGGATACATAGGTCTCACCGGCTCCATCAGTGGGGGAGGTTTTACCTCCACCTTAGCCTCTGCGCTGACACCTATGTCCCTGCATCCTAATCTCCCACACCAATCATAGCAAGAACAAGCAAATGCAATAGGCATTGTCCCTATCCCATATGACACTAACCGCAACAGTTGCAATCTTAGCTAATGAAGTAAAAGTGTATTGACCAAATCCTAAACTTGCAGGCCTAATGCATAAACACAAATTACCCTACGTTATATAGCGCGTAGCGCTCCGTAACTGTCGGCGTCTGAGAATCGCGCTCCTGAAGAGCAGCGAGACCACGGACCGGCAAACGAGTTTGTAGTTGGTGTGAGGCCCAACAACCACCCCTCTCAGCAGCCCGGGGCGGCGGCCAAGCCTGCGGGGGCTACGGCCGCGCTGTCTTCCCGGACAATGGCCTGGTGCGACTTGGTGATCCGGGTACAGATCCCTCGTACGGAGGGAAGAAGAAGGGAAGAGATACAAACCGTGAAGACACAAGCGATTTTACCCTGGTTCGAGCCCCCACTGCCGGGTAATAGCTCTACTCCAGCCTTGTTGATTATATGGTGGAAATCAGTACAGAGGTGCCGAGACCGGGCTTGGAGGCACCGATCCCGAGCTTACCGTGGGGGTGACTGAGGACTAAAACTACTTGCTAAGGAAGCTTCGGACGCGGGTGTTGCTTGAGCTTGAGTCAGATGGAATCGGATCCCCTCGAATGTCCAGGAATCCTCCTTTTATAGGCGCGGCGGGTCGCCCGAAGCTGATGCGGCGGGCCCCGCGCTGGTCTTTGCTTTAGTGGCGGGGCTCTTGTCTCGTTCTAGGGTTCTGTCTGGTCTCGAGCCTGCAGGGAGAAACTGGTCGGGTTAGTACTGGACACGTGTTTGTCTTAACATGCCGATACAGGGGAAAAACTTCTTTAGGGAGAAAGCACTTTCCCTTTATCCCCGATATAGCCTTGAATGGACCGAGCCAGCCCCGCCCCACCCGTTGGGGGCGTCGCGTAGCGTAACAACCATCTGCTGCCTGCCAAAGAGGGCAAACGACAAGATGGGCTGCCCGCTTGTTCTCCCCCGGGTTGTGGGTTCCTGGGGAGACACAGTTCGTTCCGGTCAAGGCCGGAGAAAGTATGGTGGCATCCGACAGTTGTCACCACCTGCCCATGGGTAGGCGGATCACCCGAGGGACCCTCTCCCAGGCAAAGGATAGTCCGGGAGGCACATGGCGTCGCACGGTTTGACTTGGTCAAGCCCGGGGCAGCCGCTGGTGGGTTAGGCGCTTCTTTTACTTCGGCCGGGAACGGCCTTTTGGACCCTCTGCTTGTGCGATGGGCCGGTACGGAATTGGCCCAAGGCCCTTATCAGGATGGGCCGTTTACCAATCACCAACAGTCAGCCCCCGAGCCTCGAGCGGGTCGCATGGCGAGCCGGTCTGAGGTTTTAAAAAAAATCCCCACCACGCACGGCGCGGGAAGATTTTGGCTCGGGAGCCGTGGTCTGAGCATTGAATCCGATTTGACGTAAAGGCGAAGCAATTACGCCTTCTTGGGCACGATTCCCACGACTTCCACTTCTGTCGGCGCGGGAAGATTTGGCTTGGGAGCCGCGGTCTAAGCATTGAATCCGATTTGACGTAAAGGCGGAGCAATTACGCCCTCTCGGGCACGATCCCCACGACTTCCGCTTCTGCCGTTGTCTCCTTTTAAAAGGCAACACTACACAGGGGGAACTTGTACTGCAAAATCATCCCCTTTGCCTCGGTCTTCATCTTCTCCCCTTGCCCCTGTCTTCCTGCTTCCTACCTTCCGTCGCCATGGTTGTCATCGGAGAGAGCGTTCTGACGGCAGAGAGGATGGAGGAGCTGGAGAGGGACGGCTTCGTTAAGCCGGGCTCATCGAGGCTTCCTAGCGCGGACCCGAAGCCAAGGCCCAGGCTGGACGAGTTCTGCTTTGAGAGCTCAGCCATCTGCGGATTTCGCATGCTGGAATCTCAGTTCATCACGGACTTCTTCGCCTTTATGGAGCTGAGGCCGGAGAACCTGTCTCCGCAATCCTACGTCCACCTATCCATCTTCGCGTTCCTGTGCGAGGCGCACTGCGGGGTGCGACCAACGGTGAGCCTCCTTCAGCATTACTTCGAATTGAAGCCCGTCGGCCACCGCGTGGGCAATGGCGGAGTCTTCTACTTGACCGCGCGCCGAGCCCGGGGTGGCCAGTCATACCCTGAGTACGAGGTGAGAACGAAAGTCGATGGTTGGGCTCGGCGGTGGTTCTATCTGAGCCGCGGGGGCTCGGGCCTGGAGTATTCTTCGGATGCGCCAGATACCCCAATCTTCCAGCGGAGCGAGCCCCAGCCGGAGGATCAAGTCATAGAGGGCGAGATCAAGGGGCTTGTCAAGGATGGTTTGACGGGCTATGAAGTCGTCGTTGGCTTCATTCGACACCGGATCAGCCCGTTGGGGCGCCGCGAGCGGTGCGTCAGTGATACGGACGGTTGGGAAGATCCAGACCGGGACTTTCATGAAGGTAGGCGCCAGTCGCACCCTTACGTTCGATTTCAGGTCGGGGTATGACGTGACTGTTAACGACGCTATGCAGGACTCCCGGCCCGCGAGGTTGCGCGGATGGCGGGGATGCTGCTACCTCTGGACAAGACCCCTCGCCGCATACGATTCGTGAAGGACATGCTGTCCGAGGTAAGCGCCCGGAAGGTGTTCGATTGAATTCGTAGCTGCGCGCGCCCTCAGGGCCCTGACGAGCCACATTATCTGTTTTGTAGCGGACGTGGAGAGCGGCTGAGAAAACCATTCAAGCCACGGGTGTGAACGAGGGGGATTCGTCGGCGCAACTGCCGGCGGCGCGCTTGCCACAGAAGAAAGCGTCGGCGGCATCCGGTGAGGCGCCGGCCCCGTCGCCGTTGTCAGGCGAAGAAAATCCAGCGCCGTAATCGACCGCGGTGAGCTTGGCACGAACAAGTGCGGGGGCGCATGCGAGAAAACGCGGTGCGCCTGCGCAGGTAGGCCTTCTCTTTCCGACATGGGTCGAGTGCTAGCTGTTAAGCGGCCTTTAAGGTGTCTTGCGTGCGTTCAGGGCGCGGTGCTTTCGAGAAAGAGAAGGACGTACCGGCCTGCTCCAGGCAGTGACGAGGAGGTTGTGCTGGTGTCGGGCCCGTCGCCGACGGCGGCGCCGCGCCGAGGACCTACGAGGAAGGTTCTCGCGGGCCGAAGGAAAGCGGCCATGCCCACCACAAGCCACGTTGGCGGGTTAGAGACGGAGCTTTTCCTGCGTCCTACACCAGGGGTGTACGAGGACACTGAGCTCGAGCCGACGCGTAAGTTTCCCGTGCTGAGCGCTACTACTTCTGTTTTCGTGTCTGATCGTCGTGCTCTTTGTCGCAGTTCGTAGCGCCAAAGTGGTGGACTTTGTTCTGCCTCCCTCTGCTGAGACCGTGGCGGCTGAAGACGAACGTCTATTTATAGTGTTCTGCAGCCAACCGGGGTGCTCAACGTTTAGGGACACGTGTCATCCATCCCTTCTCCGAAGGAGAACCCGAGGGGGCTCAATCACAGAGTCCCGACTTCTCTGTGTGAGAAGTTTTCTCAACGGAGACATAGGTGTTCATGTGTTGAGCACCGAACTTCGGTAAAAAGATCGGTTTGCGCCTTTCTGTCTCATTTACATACCGCATCTTGATATCCACTGCTTGCGAGTGCCTTCGTGCCTCCTACACTTGTGTTTTGATTGCTTCCGCCTACTAGACTTGTGTAGGATTCCACGCGCTAGCTGTGTGCCTTAACTTGCCTAAGTGACTAAGTGCAACAAAAGTAAAAATTTAAATAGTCCGATTCACCCCCCCCCCCTCTGCCTTAGGTTCCTTCAATTGGTGCGTCAGCGACATGGACGGTTGGGAAGACCCAGACCGGGACTTTCATGAAGGTAGGCGCCAGCCGCACCATCACGTTCGATTTCAGGTCAGGGCATGATGTGACTGTTAGCGATGCTATGCAGGACTCCCGGCCCGCGAGGTTGCGCGGATCGCGGGGATGCTGCTACCTCTGGACAAGACCCCTCGCTGCATACGATTCGTGAAGGACAGGCTGTCCAAGGTAAGCGCCCGGAAGGTGTTCGATTGAATTCATAGCTGCGCGCGCCCTCAGGGCCTTGACGAGCCGCATTATCTGTTTTGTAGCGGACGTGGAGAGTGGCTGAGAAAACCATTCAAGCCATGGTCGTGAACGAGGGGGATTCGTCGGTGCAGCCGCCAGCGGCGCGTTTGCCGCAGAAGAAAGCGTCGGCGGCATCCGGTGAGGCGCCGGCCCGGTCGCCGTTGTCAGGCGAAGAAAATCCAGCGCCGCAATCGACCGTGGTGAGCTCGGCACGAACAAGCGCAGGGGCGCACGTGAGAAAACGCGCGGCGCCTGCGCAGGTAGGCCTTCTCTCTCCGACATGGGTCGAGTGCTAGGTGTTAAGCGGCCTTTAAGGTGTCTTGCGCACGTTCAGGGCACGGCGCTTTCAAGAAAGAGAAGGACGTACCGGCCTGCTCCAGGCAGTGACGAGGAGGAGGTTGTGCTGGTGTCGGGCTCGTCGCCGGTGGCGGCACCGCGCCGAGGACCTACGAGGAAGGTTCTCGCGGGCCGAAAGAAAGCGGCCACGCCCACCACAAGCCACGTTGGCGGGTTAGAGACGGAGCTCTTCCTGCGTCCTACACCAGGGGTGTACGAGGACACTGAGCTCGAGCCGGCGCGTAAGTCTCCCGTGCTGAGCGCTACTACTTCTGCTTTCATGTCTGATCGTCGTGCTCTTTATCGCAGTTCGTAGCGCCAAGGTGGACTCTGTTCTGCCTCCCTCTGCTGAGACCGTGGCGGCTGAAGACGAACCGGTAGAGCCTAGAGGAGGGGTGCCCCTGTCACAGAAGCCAGGGGCGCCGGGCTGACGAGGGATGAAGCGGTCGAGCCCAGAGGAGGGGCGCTCCAGTTGGCGCAGCTAGAGGCCGCCGGGCTGGCGAAGTTGAAGGGTAAGAACCAGCCGGTCCACGGAGGATCGTCGTACTGCCTACCAGTAGCGGTACTGGGCACCTCACCGGAGGTCGCGGAAACGGTGCAGGTCATTCTGAGCGATCTTCCTGTGTGGATCACCCCCCTACGCGTTGAAGGGCGCACGGCGCATGGGTGGTGGCCGATTGACCGCAGGGGAATCGCATACCACTTCAAGACCCCGGTTGGAAAAGCGCTTCCGACGCCCGACCGGCGGATGCTGTTAGTCAACTGGATCTGGCCGGTCCGCGTGCTGACGCCGGATGGTTGGGCAAGTGTAGTGATGCCTAGCGTAGCTCCGCTAGCGTCTGCGGGCTGGATCTCCGCTACTCCAGAATGGGTGGAGCAACAGGATGCCGCCAGGTCGCAGGAGGCTGGCCGAACGGGCCTACCACGTCCGAAGTTCTACCCTGTCCCAGGGCTGGACGACCCAACCGAGCTTGCGGCGGTTAAGCAGACGGCGGACGAGCTGAAGAATGCGTTGGTAAGGGCCCAGGCTCAGCTTAGCAAGGCTGAGTTGGCCGCGGAGCAAGCAACTGCGGCGAAGGCCGAGCTAGCGGCCAAGCTGGAGGACGCCGAGAGGCGGGCGGCCGCGGTCGGGACGTCGGCCTTGCTTTCAGCCGCGCCGCCAGCGCCACCGAGTTCCGCACCATTGGAGGAGGATAGCGAGGAGTCGGTTGGCTGCCCCTCCTTGCCACTACAGGAGGTCTCTGACCGTGGGCTCAACAGGAATGTGCGCGGAGTTGTTGGAGCGAGGGCGGAGAGCATGCTCACTCAAACCAAGAAGGTAGCACCCTTGGCCCTGCGTGTTACGCTTAAGTGCTGAAGTTTTCGCGCTTTGATCTGGTTTTCCCTGTATCAGCTTTATACGCTTATCGCCGGCACGTCCTCGTTGATGGAAGCGATGGGCGGGCAGTCAGATGATGACGCGGCAAAGATCGAGCGTCTCTCGGCCAAGCTAGCGCAAGCCCGGGCTCAGGCGAAGCGCGCGGATGGGCTAACCGCCTTGGTCGAGGCTCGTGCCACGGCGCGTGTCATCGAGCTGCAGGCCGCCCTAAGATCATCGCAGGAGAAGGAGCAAGAGGCCATGACGAGGCTCGCTCAAGCTCAGGAGGTGGAGGAAGCTACAAAAAGCCAAGTCCAGGCGGCTCGCGAGGAAGCAGATAGGGCCGGGACCGTTTTTGACGAGGAGTACAAACGCAGAGAGGCGACCATCAACGAGCTAGCGGCCGCTAAGTTTGAGCATAACTCCATTGTTCGTGGGCTCGAGGAAGCTCGCAACCAGCTCGCGACGGAAAATACCGCGGTGAAGTCCGTGGCAGAGTCAGAAGCCCTGAGGAAACAGAAGGAGGAGCTCGTTGGAGCCCGGGCCAAGCTGCGCCAGGAACAGAGTGATATGGCCGCGCGAGCCATAGAGCTGCTTCAGGCGCAGACGCGAATCCGGGATTTAGAAACCGAGCTGGAGAAGCTCAAGCTGCAGTGCGGGCCGTAGTTTGACCCGGTCTACCTGTTCCCGAACTCTGTGCCCCGAACATTTTGTGTAATTTATTTTAGGCGCTTGCTTAATCGGATAAGCACGGAGCAGTACGTGGTGGCTGAAGGGCTTAGGCATTTTCTGCCTTAGTTTATTGTGTCAAGTCGCGCGCACTGTGCGCTCAGCGGCGCGGCACAGTGTTCCGCTGACAGCGAGGGTACGTTTGCCAGGCACAGATACGGAGGCGAAACAACTCGCGCCGGTTTGCCTACCCAGCCTAGGCCACGCGTCAGACCGCTGAGTCTTCGTTCGTACCAGTGGGCCACGCCAGCGCAGTAGGTGATTTTTCCTTTTGCTGCTGACAGTAGGACCGGGACATGCGTCACGCGGCGATTGGCGCGGTTGGTATTCCGTGAGACGGCACGCGTGCGCACGTCTCTTCAGCTCGGGTAGTGTGTTTTAATTGCTTGCCCCTTCGCGCGCAACGACGCTTTGGGTAACTCGCAGCACGACAGGACATTGCGCAGCCGCTGGCCTATAAAGCAAGGTGCAGCACGCCGCGTGATCCTTACGCCTTGCCTGCGTTTGCCTTAGAATAGCGAATAGATATTGCCAGATCCGAGCGGAGGCAAAGCAAAGAGGGCAAGAAAGGAAAGATAGCTTGAAACCATGTCTTCCGAGTACAACTCCGGCTATGCGGCGGCGTTCCGTGATGCTCTGTTTGCTGATCCTAACCCGCCACTTCCTCCGTCGCCGCCGATCCAGCCTGCGGGGGAGGAGGAGGAGGTCGTGGGCCCCGACACCGTGGCTCCCGCTGATGCGGCCCCTGCCATCGCAGGCCAAGCGACCGCACTGGCGGCGCACGCCCAACTCCGTGCTGACGAGGAGATGGCCCAGGCGCTAGCGGTCGCCCTGGCGGCGGAGGAGGAAGAGGAGGATGCGGCGGCGGCGCAGATTGCTGCCGATGCAGCGTACGCCGCTGTACTGGCGGCGGAGGAGGATGCCGCGCCGGTGGCTGCGGCGGAGGAAGAGGTCCCACCGGAGCCCATGGCAGCAGAAGCTGCGCCGGCGGAGGCTCCCGACGCGGAGCGGTGGGTGTTTATGGGCGACCCCATCCGCAACCGGCGGAGGCACCGTCTGAGCGCGCCGGGGCCGTCCATGCTCGCGCCCATCCAGCTGTCGTCGTCATCGTCGGCAGAGTCCGCGGTTCCGCCCGCTCGTCGCCAGCGCCGCTGGTAGGAGCAGCGGAGTAGTGTTAGAATTTGGGCGTCGTCGTAGCTGCAGTAGCGCGGTGCCCCTTTTGCGGTAGTGAAGGATGGCAAGACCTTCTTTTGTCTGTAAAATCCTTTCGCTCTTGTAAGATCTTTCGTGTGAAATGCTGTCTCTTTTAAGCAATTTTGTCTTGGTTAATCTTGTCCGTACTTCCTTTCCGTGTGAATTTGCGAACCTGCAATGCGAAAACAGGGGAACAAGATGAACAGTAACGAAGTCCTGAGGAGAACTTTGGAAATTTGAGCAAACAGACTGCTTTAGGAAGATTGTTTTTGGTGTGCCTAATCATCCAGCCCCCGGGCCGCGGCCAAGTCCAAGTGCGATCTTGTAGTTGGACGCGGTCTAGAGATTAGAGTGACTTAGAAAAAATTGGTGCGAACTTCCAGGCCCCGAGCTTCGCTTGGGCCGCGCGCTATGCGGGCTTGACAAGGTGGAAGGCCTAGGAGAAAAGAGATCTGGGCGCAAAAATCCATCAGCCCCCCAGCGCGGCGAGGCCTAAGTTAGCCATCCAAACAAACCTGTTGTGGGCTTACTGTACCTTTGGGCCGCGGGAATTCGACATTGTGCGGAGATTCACTAGGGTGCGAGAGATCGGCTTATCCCGTCGTGGAAATGCTCCGGAATGCTTTAACCTTAGCCCTCGAGCTTTGGCCACGGGTTGTTTGAAAATGGTCAAGACTTAGCCCGGCGTGACTCG
>SPJY01027596.1:0-10721 GCA_005191435.1 Raddia distichophylla | reverse complement strand
CCACATGGGTCTCAACAGAAACAGTTTCAGCTTGCATGGACAATTTCGGCTTAGGCTGCAATTCAGGCGAAGTATCCTAGATTGGGCCTGGAATCAAGAAAATGAATAAAGTAACCACTCGGGAGCTAATGTCACTCAGGGGCGAAGACAACTCGGGGGCTGTGACCACGCAGAACATGTTTCGAATAGATTGCTAGTAAAGATTGAGCCAATTAGAATGGATGATTATTCGGCTATAATTAGCATGCACCTTGCAACAAGTTGTTGGTAGGCCGCTGTGGACTACATGGCCTCGGGTAGCCTCATAGAAGGCCCATGAGGTAATAAACGGGGGCGACCTGAGCCGGCTGGAAGAGGATAGGAACCACTCGGACTACATGTGACTTGAGGTCAAGGATAGTCTTGAGGATAGAGTTTAGTTCCGTGTGGTTAGGAGATTCATACTTGTAAACACCAGTGTGTATACGTGCTGGACTCCCTAGAGATGAGATTTGCTACATTATACCGGATAAGACCATGTAACCTTATCCTCCCTGCACTATATAAAGGGAGGGATAAGGGCCACAGAGGCATAAGCTCTTTGATCATCAGATCATCAACATAACTCCACGAACGCACGAGTAGAGTATTACCTCCATCGAGAGGACTGAACCTGGATAATCCTTGTCCTGTGTTTCCTTCAAGTCTGAGATCTAGCACACAACCCATTCAAATCTATTGCCGACAACAACCCCCGGTTGAACACATGTCGACAGTTGGCGCGCCAGATAGGAGAGCGTCCAGATCGTCATCAGGCTTGATGGCACCATCAAAACTGTTCGTTGCCATCTTCGCACCACGGGAAGCGTTGCGCTTCAGATCCCTGGACTTCGTTGCCAACGGCATCTGCAACCTTCGTCTCTCCCTTTTAGGGGTGACCTCATCCCAAGAAGGTACCTGCGTTTTACCGTCCTCTTTGCTATTTGGACAGGAAAATTTGGTAAATGCCTTCGCCAAATCGATGAGCCATCAATTCCATCCAACGTTGTCCTTCTGAGCGGGCAGAGAAGGTATTGGCACCAATGTTTTCTCGGAGTAGGGCAAGATCTAGTTCGCGGGAGTCTGTGCATCTCTGATTGGATTTCCCTTTGGGCTCAGGAAATCTGCTGCGACCTTCGCGCAGACTCTCTTTGAACTCGGGACAGGAGGTGAGCACACGGCGAATCAATCTCTTATACAAGTCGGAGCAATCCGACTAGATCCAACTACGTTTGTGGGTGTCATCAATGGAGGCCAACCCATCGGACAGACTCAGCGGGTCAGCTTCTCCCACTCGGACTTCGAGTAGAATGAGAGCACAGAGGTCTGCAACTACAATGAGGTCTTCGTCCTTGAGCACTGGGGATGAAGCAGCCACCACGAAGGCGGCCGAGGTTGATCAGCGCCGAGCAGAAGACCAAGAGCGCATGCGCCAACCTCGATTCTGTGGCCGCAACGTCCAGAACGAACTACGGGCAGTGAAGCTGAGGGAGCCTGACGTCTACACAACTCCACAAGCCAACATCATCGCTACAAAACTCTTCTGGAGACCATGGCTCCACAACTCTTTGAAGACAGTCCGCTCATCCAAACGTCGGCCCGGGCAAAGGCCATGGTCGAGAATGAGGCGCACCAGCTCCAACTGCACCCGTGACAGCAAATAGTCGTTCCGCTCGCAACCGGAGCAAGGTGCGCACGTCTGTGGCTGGCGGGATGCATCGGTCGGCGGGCCACGACCTCCACAACGACATAGAAGCTAGGAGGAGGGAGCGTGCCGATAGCAACCGAGCATTCCACAGTCATCACAGTCGGCACAACGACGACGACACCGAGAGCATTGCCAGTCGGCACGACCACCATGACCAGTATCCACGTCAGGGTCAACTCTACGAACGCCGCAATAGATCTGCGCAACGCCAACAGCCGCACCCCTTGGAGGGAATTCAGGCGAACACCCCGGATCTCCGTCGAGTGGTATGGCCGGACGGCTTCATTAAAGGCATCAACAAGTTCTATGCCGAGAGGGACCCAAAGAACTGGCTATAGTTTTATGCCCTGGCAGTCAGTGTGGCAGGAGGTGATCAGAACGTAATGGCGAAATATTTGCCTGGTGCCCCAACCCCAACCGCCCAAACATTGCTAACGGGACTCCCGGAGAACTCTATTGAGTCTTGGGACGACCTCTAAGAGCAATTCATTGCCAATTTCCAAGCAACTTTTGAAAGACCCGCTGGAAGGTGGGAGATTGGTCAACTACATCGCCGGAAGAATGAGACTCTTCGTGAGTTTATAAAAACAATGTACGAAGAAGAATGAGATCCGGGACATTTTGGAGCAAACGGTCATCGATGCCTTCTTTGTCGGATGCAAATTCGAAGAGCTGATTAGGCAGATGACCTGGGACCCCCCGAGGACGCTTAAGGCGATGTTCACAATGGCGGATCAGGGCCAATGCCGAAGAGGCCATCCTCAACCATCGAGGCGGCCATGACGGAGGCTCCAGGAAGAAGCCGAGAAAGCCGAAGGACAAGAAGTGTAAGGGGGCGACATGGTCGCAAACGTGGAGTGCAATCGACCTAAGCCCCCAACGAGAACGACTACAACAAGCTCATGGAGTCAGTGTGTCCTATTCACCCACGCGGAAAACACGCTGCGAAAGATTGCCTTATCTTGCAGAAGTTCGCCGACAACTCCAAACAGTCGACGGCTAAGGAAGGCCAAGGTAAGAAGCCGGATAATGCCTATCAAGATGTGGAGCGCGAGATTTGTTATATATTCGACGGATCATATGCGTATGAGTTCAAGCGGAAGCAAAGCTAACCACTCGGGAAATCAACGCAATCATGCCTGCGGCCCCCAAATACCTATGCTGGTCGGAGGTTCCAATCACCTTCGATCGATCGGACCACCCAGATCGGATACTCTTCCCTACAAGGTACCCTCTGGTTCTGCATCCATTCGTTCGAGGGAACAAGCTTAAAAGGGTTGTAGTCGACGGCGGGAGCAGGATCAACGTCCTTTTCGTCAAGACTCTGGATCAGATGAAGATCCCTCGTTCCGAGCTGAGGCAGGGTTCATACCCCTTCCACGAGGTTATCCCTGGGATTTCTGCAGTTCCACTCGGGCATATCTTCCTGCCTGTCACGTTCGGGACCAAGTAGAATTATTGAACAGAAACTCTGAGATTCGAGGTCGCCAATTTTGAGACGACATATCAAGCCATCTTAGGAAGGCCAGGTATCACCAAATTCATGGTGGTGCCCAATTATACATATCTCGTGATGAAGATGCCGGGTTCGAATGGCGTAATCACAATCCTCGGCGACGTGAAACAGTCATTGGTCTATGACAGCGAAAGTTGTGAGCTAGCACAGGCCTTGGAAGCTTCAGCCGAGATGGAGAAGATCTGGTAGGCGATGGCTTCCCTTCAAGAGGAAGGGGACATCCTATCTAGAAAGCAGGCAAAGGTCTCCATCCAGTCGGCTGAGGGAACCAAGAGGATAGCGTTGGACCCGTCTGATGTGACCAAAGCGTCCATGACCGGGACAGGGCTCGACGAAAAATAGGAAGACGCACTCGTCACTTTTCGCCAGGCAAACCAGGATGTGTTCGCCTGGAAACCTTTGGACATGCCGGGTGTCCTGAGGGAGGTGATTGAGCACTCTTTGCACGTCGATGGCAAGGCAAAGCCGATCAAACAACGGTTGCGAAGATTTGCACTAGACCAGAAGGAATCCATTTGGGAAGAAATCACCAAATTGTTAGCAGCAAAGTTTATCAAAAAGGCATACCATCCAGAGTGGTTAGCAAACCTGGTCCTCATGCAAAAGAAAAACAAAACATGGCGCATGTGCGTTGACTACACCGACCTCAATAAAGCATGTCCCAAGGATCCTTTTGGGCTCCCCCGCATCGATCTAGTGGTGGATTCCACCGTGGGATGTGAGCTCCTAAGTTTTTTGGATGCTTATTTAGGTTATAATCAGATGAGCTTGAGGGAGGAAGACTGCATCAAGACATCGTTCATCACACCTTTCGGTGCTTTTTGCTATATCACAATGCCGTTCCGGCTGAACAACGTTGGTACCATTTATCAGTGCACTATATAGCGATGTTTTAACACTCAGCTCGACTGCAACGTGGAGGCATATGTTGACGATGTCATTGAGAAGACTCACGCCAAGCCTGATCTCATCGCGGACTTGGCCGAGACGTTTGAGAGCCTAGGGGCATATCGGATGAAGCTCAATCCCTAGAACTGTGTTGTCGGGGTCCCATCTGCAAAATTACTCGGCTTCATCATATCTCATCGAGGCATTCAGGCCAATCCGAAGAATGTGCAAAAGCTTACTATGTGTATTGTGGCACTAAGCCGTTCGTCTCTCAACTCAGGGAATGCGGCATGCTCTTTTTCAAGCTTCTTCGTCGGCAAGACGACATCTTGTGGACGGAAGAAGCACAAGAAGCCTTCGAAGACTTCAAAAGGTTTCTTACTGCACCTTCGGTGCTGGTCCCACCCATGCATCAAGAACCTCTCCTACTTTACATCTGTGTACGGCTCATGTAGTCAGTAGCACGCTGATTCCAAAATAAGGTACCCTCATGTTCAGAAGCTTTTGTACGCCGTGCTCACAACGTTGTGAAAGCTCAAACATTACTTCCAAGATCATGAAATTTCAGCGGTTACGTCTTTTCCGCTTGGGGATATACTCCAAAATAAGGAGGCCACCGGGAGAATCGCAAAGTGGGCTGTCGAGCTTGGAGCCATTGAGTTAAAGTTCAAGCCTCGGCTGGCCTTCAAATAAATCTCAAGCACTTACTGATTTCATCATGTAATGGACGAAGTCCCAAACCCCAGCGGCCAAGGAGAATCTGAAGTACTGGACAATGTACATTGACAGTTCACTCATGCTCAGCGGTGCGGGGGCTAGGATTTTGCTCATATCTCCAACTAGAAAGAAGCTAAGGTACGACCTTCGGATCCTATTTCCGATCAGCAACAACGCCGCTGAGTATGAGGCACTCACCCACGGTCTTTGCATTGTCATATCGCTCGGCGTCCGACAGTTAATTGTTCACAATTCGTGGTCAGCCAATTGCAGAAGGAGTGGTCTTGTATCGGCGACAATATGGCCACGTACCGCTAGGAAGTCTGGAAGTTGGAGGACAAATTTGACAGCCTGGATCTAACGCATGTGCTCCGTAAAAGATCTTTCATTCATATTTTTGGCTCTTATGCCAAATTACAAAAGGTTTTGCAGTCGGCAACAACAATGGGCTAGGGCCTATTGCCTAGCTATAGAAAAGAAAAGGAAGAAGAAATAAAAAAGAAAGGGAAAAGATCCTAACTACACAAGCATGAGGGTCAGCTTCTCGACACGGATGTCCTCCAGCTCTGCCATGGCGGGGGCCACCTCTAGTAGAACATCGACTTTCTCCCGGGCGCGGATCTTCCCCATAACCCGGTTGAAGTTGTTCCAGAACAACACCATCTAAGCTTCCTCAGCGGCGATGGCGTCCTCGGCCTCCTCATCGTAGCCCTTCCCGTCCTCGAAGTCAGTGTCCATGTAGGCAACTTCCTCCTCCGCCAAAGATGAGGGGGTGTGCCGCAGGAGCAGGAGGAGGCGAGGGCGATGCATCGTTGGCCAAGAAGAAGCTGCGCGGGACGGAGAAGCCATCGGAGGAACCAAAGATGTTATTGCGAAAAAAGAGTTGGGGTGATTTGAAGACTGGATGATGAGCACGGTAAAAGCATCGGGCTTTTATAGGCAAAGGGAGGTGAACAATCGCATTAAAACTTCTCTTTGATTTCTCCTATTGGAACAGTTTGAGATCGTGTCAAATTCGATATTGATAAGATACATTGATGACAAGCACAAGCAATCGACTAAAAGGGTGCAAGACTGGTCAAGGCGCAGACAAAGAGGCGAGGCCTTTTGCAAATATGCGGGACGACGCCTGGGCTTCTAAAAGGGTAATATGCCCTAAATGGGCCGCTAGCTGGTTGCCATGATAAATGGTGGCAGGTATTACTCGATTAAATTTTTTAGCCCGAGATATGGTACGATGAAAAAAACCGCCAGCTGTACATCACCACAGGTGAGTACAGGTACCACCCGGTTTAACATATGTTGGAATAAGGTATGCCGCGCTGAAGGCCGACAGCCGGTTACCATATTAAATCGGACTGGGATACTTGCATAAGATAAACCTGAAACCAATTCTTGAGATTGGAATTAGGGTTCCATGGGTTTGCTCTAAAATTAGCCGCCAGTTGTACACTGTGATAGACGGGTACGGATACCACTCAGCAGAACTGGAAGCACTCTGCGTGGAGCATGACAAGGCTGAAGCGCAACCAGAAAGGACTACAACTCGACTGTAAGGGACTCAGGGGCTACTGTGGAGTACACGGAGCTCGGGTATCCTTAGTGGGCCATGAAGATCACCAGATAGGGGGTGAGCTGTGCTGGCAATACATCTACACGCATAGCCCAGGTCGTGCCTTGCCTTGTACGGAAAGGCGGGACGTTTCTAGAAGCTTATCTTGAACAGGGAAGGCATAATTGTAATCCTGGGTAACTATACGACCAAGAAGGAAAGATAGAACTAGGAACTTTACCTTGTAACCAATCTGGACTGTATCCTGTAATCCTACCCATCCTCACTATATATTGTGGGCACGAGACCCTAGTTCGGCATAAATTCACAACATTGACATTGATCATTAGATCATCATAATCCCAATAATAGAGGACTTGGGTATTACCTCCACCGAGAGGGCCTGAACCTGTATATTCCCTTGTCCCGTGTTACCATAGAGCTTGAGATCCAACGCACAACCCCATATAATTCATTGCCGACGTCACCCCCCAGTTTAACAAACGTTGACAGGAGTCTTGATAGGTACATCGTATAGGTAAGTTTATGTATGTGAAGAGTTTGGCTAATTTTGGGTAGTGAAGGAATACCTGAGAGAAGGAATGCTCAATTCCAATGTGGAAATCAACATAGCCAGATATGAATAAGGCAAGAATTCAAAGGGTTACACGAAATGAAATGACCAGTTTTGAAGAGTCACTTCTTATCAAGGGCATAAATTTTGACAAAACTCAACACAGCCATAAGTGGAAAAAATATAAAGGCTTTTAAAATTCTTTTTGGTATTTAGCTATAGTGCGAAGAAAAGCCATAAAGGAACTTACATCAAAATATTTATTAAAATTTCCAAGAACTTTCCTTACTAAGGGTATGAGCTGGCTAAGCTCTAATCTTAGCTATATCATATCTCACAACTACTTAGACATGGATCAATATTTTAGCTCCTACTAAGTATAGAATATGGTTGGATCACAACTTATACCAATAAATGATAAACTACAAGAGAGTACTAATTTCTAAACCCAATATTTACCTAACAATGATAGAGCAAATTTTACATCATTTCCTTAGGTACAAATCAAAGCCTATGCTATTTTTATTTGATTTACCGAAGGTAAATGAATTTTTTTGGTATTTCTGGGTTTTGCAAATTTTTATGATTTTTCTAGTATTAACTCACTAAAGCAATGATATTTTCATGAACACATTAACCATGCAAAAATTTCTAAATGGCAAGACAAGGGACAACTGGCAGGTACATGAAGGACGAGATGGCATGCAAAGCTGGTAAGGCAGAACAGGAAGCTACAGCAGCGGCAAGAGTAGAGAAGTGAGTGGGATGATAGACAATGTGTACCTCAATGAGTCGATGGGTCAAAACCATGTGAAGCAACCATGCCGCTAAAGTGCTAGTGTCTGCCGTCATGGCATTCGTGTTAGCTTTGAGGTCGGCGTTAGTCTCTTGGTGGAAGTTGGTATGCTAGTGCAATGTTTCACAGACATGCCCCATCTCATTGACCAGAGTATCCACCCTATCTCCTACAAACCGTAGGTCTCTAGCGAATGGTTTCATGTAGGAAGGGTATCGTGCTGATGTGAATTGGTCATCTCTTCTCAGAGTGAGACCTTGTCCATTTGGATGCTGAAATCCCCTGCTTCTTGTTGTCGGGAACTTTTGGCTTCATGCTAGTGGGTGCCCCAACCTTCATGACTTTGTTCACCATACTTGTGTGTAGATGGGGTTCATCGGTCCCATCCCGCATTAGGGTTAGATTGATGAGCGTATGTGGCATCCCTCCATGACTCATGGTCAGAAATGCTTTGTTCCGACATCGCTTGCTCTTGTTTGTACTGCTGCGGGTGGTGCTCCTCATGTTGGCAGCGTGCGCGACTACTGGTCACAGGTCCTAAAATGCTTTTTTCGTGATGGGGACGAAGTTGGTCCAGCCGACTGAGTGGAAAGCTTCGGTGAAATCATCCAGGAGAATGATTTGAATCAGCAACATCGGGTCGTATGCCCGAGTGTGCTGAAATATCCGGTTCCTAAGTGCATCAAACATTTGTGCTTCCCTAGGCATTATGGAGTATGATATGATCCTCTGAGGTCAGGATCCTAATCAGATGATCTTGACTAGAATGGGCTCCTTAAGTACAGACTGAGTCAGAAAGCCAGCTGACATGTTGCCCAGAATAATACGAATCCATCGACACATCCTCCCAAGAGTGGCTCTCAAGGATCTCAGTCGGTGTATGGCTCCGTTGAGAGCTCGATGAACAGAATCTTGTGTGGATGCCCTTGGCACCCTTGTCATTGCTTTTGCCAATCTTACCATATCATGACATATTTTCTGCATGCAGGGTTATGACCGAATACCAGAAGGATATACAAGTAATAAAGGGTTAGCGGTTCACAATTTATCACAGTCATCTGAATGTTAGTAGTCTTTGCTGGCCTTAGGATCGCCGCCACAAAAATATTTTTGCCAAAGTTATTGTATCATGCAACTAATCACGCTTATTAGCAAACTAAGTAATCAAAGAGATTTATTATGCAGATATGAAGAGGGCATATGTGAGATCATGCAATCACTCCTGAGAGGTGCATTGATCGCGACAGATGCCTTCTCCATTTATAGTTGTAGGAGCATGCATGCAAATGCACTAAACATCATGCAAAAATAGTGAACTAATTGCCTAGATGCAAAGCTATGCAAATAGGGGAATGGGTGTGAGATGACATTAGAGGTGGAGAAAAAAGAGGCGGTTGGCCGGCATGGGTGCGGTCGGCCGACCTGGGTGGGTCGGCCGGCCTAGGTGGGGTCAACGGGCCCCAAAACTTGATTTTTTTAATGCAAAATAATTGTTTGAGTGAGAAGATAAATATGTTATGGATATGCAGAAATTAAATATGGATGCAAGTGAATAAATTCGGTCTGACCTCCTGGTGAGGGCTCAAAATTTTTCTTGCACCTCAAGCTGTACCGTCTTCATACCTCAATTTTCATGATGGCCTGAACCAGGATAAAAACCTCTGTCTCCCTGTTCGTCGTTGTTCGTTGTTGTTCGGCGTGTCTCCTATCTAACTCTTGAAGAACCTTAGTTGACTTGGATCAATACCTCAACCGTCGACAGCTACTATCTTTGATGGGACAAACTACAACTATTGAAAAAGTAGAATGCAATGTTATTTAGAGGCGCTTAGCTATAATGTGTGGGTTGCTTGTGAGACCGGTTATCCGGACCCTCCGGTGGGAACAATAGCTCTTGATGAAGTTCGTGCTAAGTACAAACGTTTCAATGCCATTGCTAGAAATGCTTTGCTCTCTAGTGTTTCTTCCGAAGTGTTCGATAGCATTGGTAATCTCACTAAGGCTTATGACATTTGGAAGCATCTAAAAGAAATCCATGTTGGTAGTGCCGAGAAGCTTGAGGAGAGGCTATCTCGAGCTAGAAAAAGATTTGATCAATTCAAAATGCTCCCTAATGAAAGTGTCAATGAAATGTTTCTTAGGTTGAACCCCATCGTCAATGAAATTGCCGGATGCTCGGAGAAGAAGGTCTTGGAGGACATTGACGATTGTCGAAAGATGCTTGATGTTGTACCATTTAGTTTCAATCCGCTTGTGACCTTAATTCGAGCATCCAAGTCAAAGTTCAAGAAAATGACACCAACAAAGCTCCTCGGACAACTCAACTCTTACGAAATGCGGCATCTTGAAAGTGAGGAGTCTACGCTCAATAAGAAGTCAATTGCTCTCCCCGCCAAAGCCAAAAGTGGGAAGAAGAAGGTTGAACTTGAAGAAGATGACGATGGCTCCGATGATGCAATTCCGGAGATTGAAGAATTGGCCCTCCTTGTCAAGCGATCAAGAAAGTTGATCAAGAAAATGAGCTTCCGCGGTGGATCATCTTTTTCAAGACGCTTCCGTGGTGGATCATCCTCTTCAAGGCGAAAACCCATCTCCGAAATGCGTTGCTATGAATGTGGAGAGAAGGGTCACTTGGCGGCGGATTACCCAAGAAGCAAAAAGAGCGAGCACAAGGCAAGAAATCAAGAGGAAGATGAGGATGACGACAAGAAGAGGCATCGTCACTACCGCAAGAGCGATCACAAATCCAAGGACAAGAAAAAGGCTCTTGCCGGACAAAGGACCAAAAAGGAAGATAGTTCAAGCTCATCACCCTTCCATTCTTTCTCCGAAGAAGAAGATACTAGAGCTCATGGGCTAGCCGTACTTGCGATCAAGAAAAATGCTCCTCCGGCCCTTCCCAAGCAAAAGTTTTGTCTCACCACCAACATAATAGAAGAGGTGATTGGGGAA
>SPJY01027590.1:0-10304 GCA_005191435.1 Raddia distichophylla | reverse complement strand
GGCTTCAGCTCGAAGTAGTGTTGGAGGAGGTTCACCGTGGGCCGCACCCCGCAGTGCGCCTCGCACAAAAACGCGAAGATGGATAGGTGGACATAGGACTGCGGGGACAGGTTCTCCTGCCGCGGCTTCGTAAAGGCGAAGAAATCCGTCATGAACTGCAATTCCAGCGCACAAAACCCGCAGATAGCGGAGCTCTCGAAACATACCAACTCATCGAGCTTGGGCTGTGGCTCCCGGTCTGTGCCAGGGAGCCTCCAGGAGCCCGGCCTCACGAAGCGGTCCCTCTCCAACTCCGACATCCTCTCCCTCGTGAGGGCGCTGTCTCCGATGATCACCATGGCGGCAGTAAGCGAGAAGGCGGGAGGCAAGGTGGAGAGACAAAGGCAGAGGCAAGGGTATGATTCTGCGGTAAGAATTCCCCCTGAGAAGTGCTGCCTTATAAAGGAAGGCAACGGTCGAAGCGGAGATCGTGGGAGTCGTGCCCATGGGGAGTAACTCCCCCACCTTTCCATCAAATCGAATTCAATACTCAGGCTTTGGCTCCTGCGGCTCCAGGAGGCCCTAGCCAAATCTTCCCTCGCAGCGCGTAGGAGGTGGGCTTTTCTAAACCTCAGACCGGCTTGCCGCGCGACCCGCTCGAGGCTCGGGGGCTGCGTAGCCCGGGAAAAGGTCCCGGGGACAGTCCGCCTATCCATGGGCAGGTGGCGACAGCTGTCATGGCCAACCACCTTTTCCCCGGCCTTAACTGGGAAGAACTGTATCTCCTCGGGAACCCGCAGCCCGGGGAGAGGCGCGCGGGCGCAGTCCGGTTTGTCGTCTTGCCTCATTTGGCAGGCGGCGACGGTTGTTACGCTACGCGACGCCCTCAAGGGCGACGCGAAGCTGGCTCGGTCCAGCCAATGCTATTTTGGGGATAAAGGGAAAGTGCTTTCTCCCTAAAGCACGATTCTTCCCCGTATTGGCACTCCAAGACAAACACGCGTCCAGTACTAACATGACCAGCTTCTCCCCGTAGGCTCCGAACCAGATAGAGCCCCGGAAGGAGACAAGGGCACCGCCACTAAAGCAGAGAAGGGCGCGGGGGCTGCCGCGTCAGCTCCGGGCGACCCGGGCGACCCACCGTGCCTATAAAAGGATGGGCCTCGGATCTGTTGAAGGCCAGGCGATTCAGGTGTTAACAAACCACCCAAGCCACACGCATCCGAAGCTTCCGTAGCAGTAGCCGTAGTCCTTAGTCGCCACCTTTGTAAGCTCAGGATCGGTGCCTCCAAGCTCGGTCTTGGCATCTCTGTACTGTTCTCCATCATATAATCAACAAGGCTGGAGTAGAGCTATTACCCGACAGTGGGGGCTCGAACCAGGGTAAACCGCTTGCGTATTCATGGTTTGTGTTCTTTCCTTCCTTCTTCTCCCCCCTGTTTGCTTTCTCTTACCGTACGAAGGACTTGTACCTGGATCGCCAAGTCGCACCAAGCCCTGTCCAGGAAGACCGCGCGGCCTAAGCCCCAGTGAGCTTGGCCGCCGCCCGGGCTGTTGAGAAGGGTGGCCGTTGGGCCTCACACCAACTACAAATTCGTCTGCCGGTACGTGGACCCGTCGCTCTTCAGGAGCGCGTTTCCCAGACACCGACACTCGCTATAATGCAGTATACACCACTGCTAGGACCTAAGGATGACATGAATATTGCAATAGTTGATTATTTTTGTCTCTCACTCACTCTAAACATGGTCATGTGAGGATTTGCTACACCATTAGCTGGTGACATGTGCTCTAAATCTACATGCGAGATGTACGCTAAGATTTATGCTATGCATATGAGGGTTGTCATTTGTGCTTTGTTTTTAAAGGATAAATTATCTATTTGATATCTAAAACTATCTCCTTTGTACCAAAGTGGTCCCTAAACCAAACTATCAACGTGATCCTTAGACTACAAAATTAGATTAAAAAAATGGTCCTTTCATCAGTCAAAACAACAATTTTGTGGTGGTTTTGTTGATATGTAGTCCAAGTGGAAGGCTTTCGCATATGTTCTTGGCAGCCACGTGTTCTTTGACTTCTTTCTCTCCACTCTCTTCTTCATCTCTTATCTCTCTCTCCTCTTTCTCTCCCCCCTCTCTCATAAAGATGCAGTCATGCAAAAGAGTGGAGGTAAAGGAGGACAAAACGGAGATGCTCGACTTGGCAAGGTTGAGTGGCGATAGCGATCATTGCGGGTGGGGCAACGTGGTATTGGTAATAGAGGGTACAAAGTCCTATGTCGTCTGTATGTATTCTGGTGTCGGCGGCTTTAGCCGCCGATACTAATCCCGATTCCTATAGTGGTGGTGGCATAGCGGCTTCAGTGACAACGCAATGGCAACGACGCCTAGAGCTTACCGTTGATGTCAGCTTGGTACGCCTCCACCAAGGCTAGGCCACCTCTCCTACTCATCCTTTAGTGGCCTCCCCCTCCCCCTCCCCTTCTCCTTCATTAGCTTGACCAAACCTTCAGCATTGCCTGCCCTACCCTTCAGCGCCGCTTGGCCCAACCACCAATAGTGATGAATTACATAGGGGCATCAAATATGGGGAGTGGAGAGAAAGAACCCATGTAACTAGTAAGGAAATGTCACATGAGGAAAAGTCTGCCATGAGGAGGACATCACGAAAACCACTCTAAAACCGTTATTTTGACTAGTGAAAGATCTATCTTGGTTTGATTTTAGATCCGGTATTTGGGTTTAGACCTATTTTGGTTTGATTTTAGATTGGTTTTGAGAGCAATTTTTTTTAAAAAAAAAGAGTATAGAGACCAAACAAGTAGTTTTCCTTTCTTAAAGCACACATGACAGGAGAACTCTTGTGTTTTGCAGGCTGCAGCCACCTGCTCCAACCCAAATCTCCGGACGAGGTCACACTCCATCATCACTACCAACCAAGTGATACCACAAGTAACCACCAATCCATTATCATCACGGCGTCAAAACAAAGAGCAGATTAAACATTTAAACAACCATAGCAATTACCAGGTACAGACACATGTCCAGGGCTCCCAGCTGCAACTCCCATCGACCAAGATCACGCCTGGACTCGACTCGCCGGTCGCCACCACGGAGACGTGTTCAGCAGGACCCTTTCCAGCAGTGCATGCCTCGCCGCCGGCCGGCCGGCCTGCCGCCCGGACGCGGATGGGGCAGGAGATCTTCCCGGCATCTGGCCGCATGCACGTCGCTGTCCCCTGCGACTCCCCCTTGTAACCTTCGCCGCCTTGTCCGCTTCGACGTAGCCACCATACATAGCCGCCGAGCCCATGCATGGTGCAGCCATTTGATTTTGAGACCCCGTGCCTGCACCGTCGTCTTCGCTTCCGATACATGCCGATGTTGTAGATTGGCGGTTGCAGCAGCTCAACATGGGGAAGGTCATCGTCGTTCTCGCGGCGGCGGCGGCGGTGCTGGTTCTGGCGTGTTGCTCCGGTGGCGTGCGGGGGGAGGACTCGGCTGATGCCAAGGCGGCCGTTATAGGATTCCTCCGGGAGCTCGCCGGACGAGACGAGCAGGTGGTGCGGGATCTCCGGTGGGACGTCGCGACCTCCCCGTGCGGCGGCGGCGGCGCGGCGCCACCGTGGGTAGGCGTCGTGAGGTGCACACACGACGGCCGGATCAAGCAGATCGTGCTCGAGCACCTCCCCGGGGGCGGGCTCAACGGCACCATCAACGCGGCGCTGCTCTGCGCCGCAACGGAGCTCGCGCACCTGAGCCTCAAGGGAAACCAGCTGCGCGGCGGCCTCCCCACGGACATCGCCGGCTGCTCGAAGCTCGACCACCTCTACGTTGGAGACAACCAGCTGTCCGGCAGCCTTCCGGGCTCCCTCGCCCAGCTGAGCCGCCTTGTCGTGCTCGACGTCTCAAACAATGGCTTCTCCGGTGAGCTCCCCGGCGGCCTCGCCAAGATGGCCAGCCTGACGACGTTCATGGCAAACGACAACCATTTCGCCGGCGCCATCCCGGACTTCAACCTCGCCAGATTCACGGCGAAGATGTTCAACGTGTCGAACAACAATTTTACCGGCCCGATCCCCAGGAACACCGGCAACTTCAGCGACGACAGCTTCTTCTCCAACGCCGGCCTCTGCGGCGACCTGCTTGCCAAGCCATGCCCGCCGGCGACACCTCCGTCTCTGTTTCCGGCGACGCCGCCAGATACCTCGCCGCCGGAGGGGAGCAAGACAAGGAAAGTGAGGAATGTCATCATGTACCTTGGCTACGTCCTCCTCGGCGCCGGCATAGTGGCCTTCGTCGTGTACAAGCTCTGCTCCAAGAAGAGAAGCATCAAGACAGGAAAGAAGCCCAGGGGCGGGGACGGAAAGAAGGCTTACGAGAGCAAGGTGACGCCGACGACGGCCACGACGACGGCGAGCGCGAGCAAGTCGGCCTACTCGCTGCCAATGTCAGTGGAGCAGAGCGCGGCGGCGGGGGAGGCGCCGTCGGCGTCGCTGGTGGTGCTGCGGCAGTCGGACACGACTGCGGCGGCTGCGGCGGCGGCGAGGGAGCTGCGGTTTGAGGACCTGCTCAAGTCGCCGGCGGAGCTGCTGGGGCGCGGGCGGTTCGGGAGCTCGTACAAGGTGGTGGTGGCCGACGGGGCGGCGGCGCTGGCGGTGAAGCGGGTGAAGGACGCGGCCGTCGACGAGGAGGAGTTCCGGCGGCGGATGGAGCGCGTGGGGAGGGCGAGGCACCCGGCGGTGCTGCCGCCGCTGGCCTTCTACTGCGCCATGCAGGAGAAGCTAGTGGTGTACGAGTTTCAGAGCAACGGCAGTCTCACCAAGCTACTCCACGGTGCGTGCATTGCTTCTTTCTTCAGGACCTTTCGTTTCCTAAATTATGGGATTTGCATCTTGAGGAGCGACTGGGCGGCAGTCGCCTACCCACGTGCCTGTGTCGCTTGGGCCCAACAGTTGACAAGCGCGCGGTGCGGCCCAAGTGACAGCTGCTGAGCAAAACCATTTTTCTTGTGGCATTGCCAAGTGATTTCACTTCTCTTTAGAAAATCCAAATATTTTTTTTCTAGATAATTAAAATGTATTCCGATCTTTTACACGAGAGATGACAAATTGTAAATGTTGAGAAAAAATTATAAGAAAATCGGTTGATTTCTTACCTTTGAATTTACATAAAATCAAGTCATTTACCCCAACTTTACTGAGGTAGTTTGGGTTCGCTATAACATATCTAGAGGGAAGGAGTGGCCAAGTGGTGAGTGTGTGGCTATGTTAGTGTTATGGTTGACTTGTGAGGCGTTGCTTTGAGGAGGAAGTTGGGATGTAGCAACTGATAGATGAGGAGGTGGAGGACATTGACGGATCGAACGAGGCAATAAACTTAACCCTGGTACGAAGGTAAATGTGGTAGTGGTGACTAGTAATATCGCAACCACAACAACCGAAAGGGTACTTTTTATGGGCAGTCACTATAACACAACTAAAGCGAGGGTGGTGGCCTGGTAAGAATAGGGTGGGTTGTGGCAAGGGTGCACATGAGGTATGTTTTGAGAACGATTGTGAATTTGCCTAGGAGATTAGGAAAGAAATATGTGTCAAATGAGAGAAATTCATTTATGTTTTTTATGATTTGTTTTATTTTTTATGCTTTTTTTACAATTTTTTTCTAATTTTTACAAATTTATGTCATTTTTCAGCTGCCATGTGGCAGCCACATTAACGGTTAACGGCCACGTAAGCGACATGCGATTACTTAACGGTTGCCCTAACGGTTTTGAGGCAAACATGCAAACAGAGATAAGTTTGAGGGGGAGAAAATAAAATTCAAGTTCAGTGAGCTACTTGAGAATCGCTGCAAGTTCAGAGAGCAACAGTGCAATTTTCTCTTAAATGATTATACATTTACCATGCGTGTTTTTCTTGCTTTTCGATTAACTTCTAAGGTACATGTTTAATTACGATTAAATAAAATTGTTAAAAATATTATTTGTACTTGAATTATAAGTGAACTATATACATGTTGATAAGTCTTAGAATAAAATAGCATTTTGGGCTACTGAATCATCCCAATGGCATGACCCTACCCAAAATAAAATGGGCTGGGCCAGCCTGTCCCAAAACCCAAAAGGCTGCTGGGTCATTCTCAATTTCCTGCCATGATGGGCTGCGGCACGGCCCAACGGCATGGGTCGTTTATGGGCCGACACAACTCGACAAATGGCCTGAAGCCTCTCCTCAGATACCTGCTGTCTACTGCAGCGGTCCAACCCCTTCAATCTAAAGCCGAAAAAACAGCCCATTACCACACATCGATCCACCAATCCACCGTGAGTCTAGATAAGGCAAAAAGGCATCGTGGCTTCCATCAGCAGTGAGCACCGACCCAATTTCTCTTGATCTCTCAATCCCTAACCAATCCCCTAAGAAACTCCGGCGATGGTGCGGCGGCCTCCTCCCAAGCAATGGCACGATGGCCCCATTTCGACGACGGCACTGTAGCCCCCTCCCCAGCAGCAGCGCGACGGCCTCGTCCCCCACGATAGCATGACAGCCTCGCCTCGCCTCACCTTGGCCATAGATCTATGACGTCATGGTGGCCTCTCCTCGGCTCTGTTACATGTGTGTCGTGATTGTGCTGAATAGGCTCGAATGCGCCTTAGACGTGTTTTTGGATTGTGTCATGCCTTGCTAACAGCTAACCATGCTGGCCGCCTGAGGTTAGCTTCCTGTGTCGTGTCAACCCGTTTTGTAGTGGTACGAGGCACAACAAGCCCTTGTTGTGCTGGCTTAGCACGACCCAACTCTTAGCGCTAGTTATGATTAATGAAGAAGAACTTTATTTGAAGATCCAACTCTGGCATGGCCTAGTCATGAAGTTCATTTGATTTTTTTTCATTTGTTTTGCAATCTAAGTATCCAATACATTTTTGAGACAACCAGGGAGATTAGATAAAGTATGTAAGAAATAAGAGCGATGAAATTCACCGGATGAAGATCTCATTCCGGAAATAGTACTCAATATGTTCAGAGTTGTTTATGCTTATTTGGCTAAAGAAATAAGTTAGCTTTTTTTATAGTTTTATCCTATCATACATCCACTCCAAAAGCTCAAAAAATAAAAAAATAAAATGGACCAGTTCAAAAAGTAGATTAAAAAACATTCCAAAGTCGGACTTAACATTCAGCCTATTTTAGCTTAGCCGGCCTATTAATTCAGCTCAACCACTGTGCACATGGTGTTCTTGATAAAAAAAAAAATGTATTCCCTACATAGTGCCATCCTTACCATCCCAATTCTTATATGAAATTAACCTGCAGAATAACTCCTTTGGTTACTTTGACACATGCCACTAGCAAAGTTGGCTTTTGAAGACAAGAAGTGATACTAGAATCTAATTAGAGAATTATAATTATATCTCATATATTTTCGCATGTAGTACATAAAAAATGCGACCTAATTTTAACTAGTGTGAGAATCACTTTAGTAAAGGGAGCCTTAATTTGTTTGCCCCTCCGTTCGAGGTTGCTCGATGATATGTTGTCAAGTTGATGCTAATTTATTCCATGTCCAACTATTGTCAGAGTCCATTTTTAATGCCTTCTTCCTTTAATGATGTGTGCCGAGCTCCAGCGAGCCATTCCAAGCACCGCTGACCTCCAAAGAGGCCTACCCAAGCCCCTGCGAGCTCCGACTAGCTAGCCCTACGTACTCGAGCGACGATGTCTCCATTTCCTCCTCGAGCAGCGACGACGTCCCAAAGCGGAGGCAGCACATCCCCTCTAGCTCTTTCTCAATCCACATGGGCACCAGCAGTACTAAGGCCCCGTTTGTTTTAGGTTGTAGTCAGCTTTCAGTCTCAGAAGCCAGAAACTCAAACAAACAGCTAGCTTTTGAAACCCTTTTTAAAAATCTAAAAGCCCGTAAAAGTTCAAATTGTAATATGATCTGATAATCAAGTTTTGAGTGGTTTTTCCTAGAAGCGGCTTTTAAAAAAGCTGCAGCTCCAACAAACAGAGCCTAAGGCCAGGTGCAAGCCCGAGAAAGAGAGAAAGAGGAAGGAAACGAAGAGACAAGGTACGGGTAAGTAATCACAAGCATATTTGCTCAGATTCCTTAAAAATTGAACTAGCGAATATTGAAGGATTCATCAACAGTTGGAAATAGAACGTATTAGTCTCAACTCAATTGGAATAATTGATTTTACTTAAAAGAAGGGACAACTAATTAATTTTTTTTGAATAAAAAAGCCTTATCCTCAAAAGTGTAGCCGAAGTAGTACGCTCGGCCAACAAGCCCATAAAAACTAAAATCATTTGAATCCAACCCAACCACCAGCAGCAATAGGCCCATGATCTAGGAAGGTTAGAAGTCTAGTCCCATTTTCTACCACGCTATTCCAGCCATACGAAGAGCATGTACAATAGTTCACCTCGGCATCTCTAAGCTATTTCTAAGTAGTGTTACGTCAGTTAATTGATGATGTGGAGTAAAAAGAGTTTACATAGATATTTGAGCTGTTTCTTAAACAAGAGCAGACTCTACATAAGAATTAAGAAACTTGATGTGTGAGCAAATTAAACAAGAGCCAACTCTACTATTGTATATGCTAGTTCTCCATCTCTACTATTATATATGCTAATTATAATGTTCTTTCTAAATGACATGATAATAGTTACAAAAACAACTGCTGTCTCAACCATTATAGATGCTCCAACGAGCACATTCGGCCCATGCATGGAGATTGACACTTCTCGGCATTTCTTTTTGTAGGTTCCATAGAGAGCAGTCAAGGCACCCTGGACTGGCCGTCGCGCCTCCACATCGCCGCCAAGGTCGCCGACGGCATGGCCTTCATGCACGAAGCCCTGCGCGGCGACGGTGTGAGCCCCAACTCCTCCTTTTCCGGCGACTCCGCCGGCGCCGCCATCGCTCACGGCAACCTCAAGGCCTCCAACATCCTGTTCACCGCCGGCATGGAGCCCTGCGTCAGCGAGTACGGCGTCACCGCGGCCCCCCTCCCAGACGGCGCCGGCGCCGGAGCAGACGACGCTCTCCGCGCCGACGTGCGCGCCCTCGGCGTGTTGTTGCTGGAGCTGCTCACGGGGAAGGCCACGCCGGCGCAGGGCGACGGCTCCGAGCTGGCGCGGTGGGTGACCTCGGTGATCCGGGAGGAGTGGACGGCCGAGGTGTTCGACCGCGCGCTGCTCGCCGGCGGCCGCGGCGGCGCCGCCAGCGAGCAGCGGATGGTGCAGCTGCTGCAGGTCGCCATGAGGTGCGTCGACGCCGCCCCTGGCGCCGCGCCGCCGCCCACCATGAGGGAGGTCGCCGCCATGGTGAACGTTATCCGCGAGGAGGACGACAGGTCGCTCTCCTCGGAGGCTAGCATGATGACGTGACGTGACGAAGCACTGAGCATGCAGCTGCAGGCTGCGAATCCCTGAGCCTCTCTCGTTGCTACCACACGAGCAATTGAGCATTTGAAGTAGATGAAAAATTTGAGCTTAAATTGATAACACTCCAGGGATCGATATTTGGTTAATTTGGTAGAGTTGTGGATAGACAACCTCACCTTACTCCTTTGACTTAAAAAGAAAATGGTATCTTTTCTCAGTTTTATCGCTAATACACGTAGTTCATGTATTTATTTTTAAAAAATATTCATCATACCTGGTACTCGGCTACTTGCTTATACTCCCTCTGTTTTTTTTTATTTGACGCCTTTGACTTTTTGGTACGTCTTTGACCATTCGTCTTATTCAAAATTTTTGTGCAAAGATGTAAAAAAGTAAGACATATTTAAAGTACCTCTATTGATAAAACAAATCACAACAAAATAAATGATATTTATAAAAATAATTTGAATAAGACGAATGGTCAAAGGCGTGTCAAAAAGTCAAAAGCGTCAAATAAAAAAAAACGGAGGTAGTATTATGATTCCTCGCGATAAATAAGATGCATTTTCTTTCGGTTCAGCTGTAGTATTTTCATTGTTCACTCGGTGTTCCCCGACTACGGAAAACGATTATACTCGAGTGTCTCTAGACCTTTCGATGGTCACCAAAAAACCATCGAGTGAACTATCGTACTCTCGACGGCCACAGTGCCACGGTCCTATCGAGAGAAGTCCATTCCAGGCTACCCGCAGTGTTGGGGTGGTATGTCTCTCAATGGCTAACGTTGGGTTGTCGAGAGAGGTCATACTCTTGCCTGGCTAGCGAGCCGTTGAGAGAGATGGGCGGTCACTCTCGACAGCCATGGAAGCGGTCGAGAGAACGTCGTCTAGCTCCAGACGGCGGCATCGTCATATTTCTCAACCATTCTTCT
>SPJY01027462.1:0-18682 GCA_005191435.1 Raddia distichophylla | reverse complement strand
TTTCGGGTCTAGGTAGACCCGATGGGTCTGGGTCCGAGACTGGGTCTAAGTCTGCGTCAGACTTTGGACCCATTACAATTTTTGGTTCTCGGTCTGGGTTCAACTCTTGTGTCTTGGGTCTGGGTCCATGTAGGTTGGACCCGAAGACCCAGACCCATTGCCATCCCTACTCCCGCCTCGTCCTCCACCTTCTTTCTCCGCCATTGCACTTTCCGTTGTCGCACGTTCCTCCTCCGCCATTGCCCTTTCCGCTATCACACTTTTCCCCACCGCCACCTCCGCCACTACCCACGATCCGCGGCATATTAGCTGCCTCGCTGTGCTGCCCTCCTCCCATCTGCCAACTTGCTAGCCCCTAATCATGGTGGAAGGTGCAGACCCACCCGCCCCACTATCGCTCGACCGCCTTCACCCAGGCCAACGACTCCAGCGCCGCTGCCACCGTCCTGCTGTCCCCCACGATTCTCTACCAATCATCAGGCCAACCACCTCTGCAGCATCTCTCTAAGCCTACCGGGCATAAGAAACCTTGAACCTGAACATTAAATTCGTTAAATTCGGGACTAAATGCCTGTGATTTTTAGTCCCGGTTCCCCCAACTGGAACTATAGCCACTGAAATATCTAAACAATATGTCAACATTAAATTCGGGACTAAAGGCCTGTGGTTTTTAGTCCTGGTTCTCCCAATCGGGACTATAGCCACTGAAATATCTAAAAAATATAGCGAATCTCGAACCTGAGATATCATGCCACTACATGGCTCTCCACTCACCCTTCTGACCAACCCACCACCCACGCGTATTAATTAGAGTAGGATATGTATTTCTTTTGAACTTTGCTGGAACGAGCCTTTAGTACGAATCGGTACCAATGAGCCCATATTAGTACGGGTTCGTACTACGTACCGGTACAAATGAGTCCGTGCGCCAGCTGGCCTGTACTCGGCCACCTGCAAATGGTATCTTTACTGTTACCTCCAATCAGTACTGAAAGTCTAGAATTGCTACTGTTGCTATGAACCGGTACTGGTGCACCATCCATACCGGTTTCAATCCGACCGGTACTGATGTGCCGGTAAATTAGCCCATTTATCTAGTAGTGCTCATTTCTTCCAAGCCTACTGCAGGAGTTGCTACCCTACCGTGCTGATTAGAACGATCCGCGCTCAGGAGGAGGCGTGCTAATTGAAGTCAATAAGATGACATGATCGGCTACGACACGTGTATAGATCGATTGAACCCGATTTTCTGGGTGTTCTACCACTGCTCTACAAGACTAAGTGGTAAAATCCATGATCATATACTAGCTTGGTTTATGGATTATCCCCGGTAGATTGCTTTTGAGTGCTAGCAAAAAATCTTTTGCATCGAATATTTTTCCTTTTTATGCCACCTAAAGTTTTGGCATGTTTGGATTATTTGTTATGAGCAGCCCCAATGTAGTCATGATGGGCCGTACGTTTATATAACTGATTGCACAGGATTGATCCCTGAGACGAATAAGGGAAACTAACGAGGAGAGAGCATTTGGAGCATTGTAGTTTCTGATATAAGGCACGGTCTTTATCCTATTTATAAAGGAGAAAATCACCCGTATGAACATTAAATGTAAGGCTTATAAATAGAGAGAAAAGGTAAATAATAAATTAATTACAGTGCAATGAAATGGCTGTATTTATGCTTATTTCTATATGATATGACATGTTTAGAAACGAGTTAAAAACTGATGCACTCGGGAATATCATCATTTTCTTTACTATTTTGCCAATGCTTAGGTCCTCAATATATTTACCACAATTTAATTAGGTAGCAAATGGGATTATAACATCAACCACCTCTACATGTCTACATGGGACCCACAATGTATAAAAAGAATCTTGCCACAAAAGTGGCTATCAAACCAGGTAACATCCTAGTTGCATAAAATTTGCCAAACCTAAAGTGTGCCAAAATGTGGCTTATTTTAGCTGCAAACCAGTTACGTGCATGCGAATGATTAGTTGTCTTTATTAGGTAAATCACTAATGCATGGTTACCACGAGTCATTTCTAATTAAGAATGTCATAACATACAAAAACTATTATAGATACAATAATTAATTTGTTCCATTACATTTCTTTTCAATTATGAGCTCTATGATAACAACCTAATGCGCCTAGTAAAGACTTATATTCTTGCATTATTAAAATGACAGTGTTTGTTCTAACATAATAAATGATCATTCTCTATCTCCTCCAGGGGCGGATCCACCACTAGGGCTGGTGGGGCCACTGCCCAGGCTTGAATTTGGATTTTAGCCTAATACATACCCTTGATTCTATATAAAGAAGTCAATACTACAAACCTAAAACAACAATATCTCTAGCATAGTTGGCTAGGCTGGAATGCTAGCTTCCCTGAGGTGTTTAGTTCGATTCTCATGCGCCTTTTTTGCTTCTAGCCTTCTACATCCATACACTTATAAATAGAACATGTGGATTTGATTTTTTTTTCTTTTCATCCAGTTTTAAATGAAAAAAGTCTTTTGAGTATAAGAGAAGCATCACTTACGATAACAGTTTGATTTAATATTCTAATAAGCATATTGTTTTAAATAGGTATTTTACCATAATTAGACGGTTTTAAAATATGATGACCTGACATGTTCTCCTAGAAGCTTTTGAATACGACTTTGAGGTTGAAAACCACACACAATAGAAATTGTTTGCCTTCCAGAAGTAAATCTAAATTATACAAATAGATATTATGTTAATTCGATGACGATTCTTAGGGTTAAGTTCGCCTAGGCTTGATTTTAATCCTGCGTCCGCCACTGATCTCCTCGTTAGTTACTCTCCATCTCGAAAATCTATCTTGTGTCATACTCACTCCGTTATGAAATAGTAGTCATTTAAAACTTGTCCTAAGTCAAAATTTTAAAACTTTATCCATAGAGAACTTTTAAACTATTTAGATTGAGAACATAAAAATCATATAGATAGATTCGTCTTGAAAAGAACTTTCATAATATTATAATTTTTAATGTATTATAGATAAATTTTTTTGAAATTTTTTATGGTGAAAGTTTTATTTTGGATATCGTGTCAATGTCCAAAACGACTGCTATTTCATAACGGAGAGAGTAGTTATGAAACACCTCATGTTATTGCTTACAGGGTGCCCTAACGTAAAGATGTGAAATGGTAATAATTTCAAAATTAGAAGAAATAAGTTAAATGGGTTAAAATAATGAGTTGTCAAATATTAAAGAAGAGTGATTTGTTAGTGGCAAATATTATTATAACAACAAATAAAGTAGTAGAATGAGATGCTTAGAACGACAAATATTAAATTAATTTATAGATTCAAATCTTATTTGGCTCCTCGTAGGAAAAATGTGTAATAAGGAAAAAAAAAAGGGAATAGAACATGACCATGAATACAGAGATCTTATATGTATACAGGAAGAACACATGTCTATGTAACTGCACAAGTAAAAATCCCAGTGTAATAGTTTTTACCTTATCACGCACGACCATATACGGCCGCGCATTATGATTGGCCAAGTCAAGGGCCACCTCCATGCCGGAGTTACCACTTCCGATAACAAGTACCTTCTTCCCAATGTAGTTGTCGCCGTTATGGTAAGCGCTCGTGTGCAATACATCACCGTGGAACTTTTGCACACCCTCAATCTCGGGCACAAACGGCTCAGCGTTCTCCCCAGTCGCCACCACCAGCCATCGTGAACGGTATGTCGTCCGCAGCAAGCCGTCCTTCCTGCTCGTATGCACCACCCAGAACTCGCCATCATGCTTGGCACACACCACGGTGGTGCCGAGCACCGGGTTGATGCTAAATTTTTTGCTGTAGCTGGTGATGTAGGCAAGGAATTGTTGTCGGTTAGGATACTTGGGATAGCTTTGCGGGAAAGGCATGAACGGAAGCTCGCAGAACTGCTTCGGAAGGTGCAGTTTCAGTCGGTCATACGTCCAATTCTGCCACAACGGTGCCAGGCAGCTCGCCCGCTCTAGGATCATGTATGTTATATTCAGCATCTTTAGACACGCTGCCACGGCCAGCCCCGACGGCCCACCGCCGACGATGATCGGACCTTCCACCATGACGACATCTCCGTCAGAATTGACGTCGTCGAGCCATGCGTCGTGTGCTTTCTTCCCCTCGCATTCACCAAAACAATCCATACTGCTCAAACTAAGTGTACCGCGTATGCACTGTGAGCTGTCTTGATATATGGATATATTTCTATCTGCAGTCTTGTGTTATGATTAGTCTTGCGTTATGATCTATTTCTACAGTGAATGTCTGGGTGGTTGAGTGGTAGACATCTTATCCGAGAAGGAGTGGATGAGAAAGTTGCCTAAAATTAGAATGCCCTTTATAACGGACGATGAGACGGGGAATAGCTAGAAATTATACCAGGTTAGTGGATAAAATGAAGAGATCATGTGAATTTCCGAATGAAACGGAGTACCAGAAAGTGAATATGCGGTATCTAAGTATGTAAGTGGTTACGGTTTTTGTCCTCATCCATGTTAATTATGCTCGTGCGCTCTTGTAAGTGCATGCATGTTATGATCTATTTCTACAGTGAATGTGTAGGTGGTTGAGTGGTAGACATCTTATCCGAGAAGGAGTGGATGAGAAAGTTGCCTAAAATTAGAATGCCATTTATAACGGACGATGAGACGGGAAATAGCTAGAAATTATACCAGGTTAGTGGATAAAATGAAGAGATCACGTGAATTTCCGAATGGAACGGAGTACCAGAAAGTGAATATGCGGTATCTAAGTAGGTAAGTGGTAACGGTCTTTATCCTCATCCATGTTAATTATGCTCGTGCGCTCATGTAAGTGCATGCATGCATGTGCATGTGTGCATAGCCGATGTTTCATAGCTTTCTATTTTTAGATAGATAACCCAAATGTGGGATTAGATGACCCGAACATTTTTTTTAATCTCTATTGTTACGTATTGCTACTTTTATCTAGTTATTATACCTGAATGGTTGCATGTCATTCTTATAAATTAAATATTATTCTATCATGAGAAAAAATTCAGGGCAGATATAAAAATATTTGTGGATAGGTATTTTTAACAATAGTAACATACATGCTGTTAAGATTTTATAATAACATATTCAATTATTTTAAATCATATAAATTAAAAAATTAAGTAATTATTATGTTGATGAAAACTTAATTAGTAAACATGGGTTTATAAATTAAACAAATAAAATTCACTTATCTGTCTCACACTAGAGAATTCAAGTTTCACTTAATTTTCCATGGCTCTTTCCACCCTCTACTTTGCCAAACAAAGCCATATTTGAATTGAATATCTGTAGCTAATAGTTGGTAATTTACTAAATCGTGAACATAATGAAAATACATAAGTTTTTCATCTAACTTGTACTTACGAAGAAAACTGTAATTAGCATCACAAGTACTTACTTACTAAGACAATTCTAATTAGAATCACAATAAGGGTGGAATACTTCCTTGCACGGCAGGAACTAGGAAATATATTTATAGGACAATAGTAATGTTGGATGGTTTACATATGTCATAAACAATGTCTATATCTACAAATATCCGTATTCTAATCAACAGACATAAATATCTATAGTTTTCACAAGTTCTTAAAAAAATCATTTTATGTTCCTAATATTTAAATTAAAATAATTTAATAGATAGCCATGAAATTTGTTAAATACTCTGGTCAAATACCTTCTATGAAAAAAATTATCTCTTGTCTTTTTTAATTATTGAATCATATTCTAAATTTTTCCATGAGGACTTGATAATTTGTTATATTTACTTCATGGCAAATACCTTCACCTTCGTATTATTTTCATTCTTTGCACATCTTCTAAGTATGCATTGATAATTCTGTTGTTTTTTACATGAAAGAAAATAAAGGACAAATGTTCTTAAAAAATTTTTAACAATGACGATGGACAACAAAAGAGTGCACTTTGTATTTTCGGCCATCAGAATAGTGCTCGACCGGTAGCCTAACCCATATTTGTTTTCTCGGATCCGGATTCGAATACAAATATGTCAGGTATCGATACAAATGCGGATTATTCGGGGTACGAATATGGGGCGGGGATGGGCCAGAGGCGGCGGCACTGGGGCGACGGCATGTCCTTGGGTAGGGACGGCGGCTGCAGGGCCGAGAGGGAGAGAATGGGGAGAGAGAGAGAGAGGAGAGATAAAAGAAAAGGGAAAAGAAAAAAGGAAATAAATTAAAAGAAATACGTGGCCGCCAAATCAGCAAAACCACCTTTACGTGGCCGCCAAATTAGCAAAACCACCCTTACGTGGCGCCACATCAGCAAAACCACCGAGCAAAACCGGATTGTGATGTGTTTTGAGCCGGTTTAGAAAGTTCAGGGGGGAAAGTAGACCAAATCATAGTTTAGGGGGTTTGTTGGACCTTCGTGATAGTTTGGGTATCTAAAATGGACTTTTTTATTTTTATTATATGCAGCAGCCTATCTTGTGTTGATCCTAGGAAGGACCATACTAAGCCAGGTCTCGCACTTGGCGTCCTCTTGCAGTAGTACTACCTCGGGATGGTTGGAGAGAAGGGGGCCTCCAATCCAGATTACTCCTAGGAAGATGACAAGATGGCCGAGCACGGTGACAACACCACCACCAATGAGATCAAGCGTGAGTTCTAGCTGGGCTTCAACACTTTCCTCTCCTCTAAGCGATATGTTGCACATGTTTACTAACATGCTTGCTTCACCCCTTTTCAACTTAGGTACCATCCTCATACAGGGTCGAAGGTGCAGGACTTTGACCCCGTCATCGACAAAAATACGAAGCAAATGTCAGGACCTGCTGGACAGAGTCGAGTCCCTTCTGTGCCTTGCTGTACTAGTCCCTGGATCAGTAGCTAGTACACACAGATTCCAGAACTTGAATCATAACCAATCACATTAAAACTTCAAATATTACATCAGAGTACGTCCATTAAGGCTCGTAATACAAAAGTCCGACACGCAGACCATACAACAGCGGAAGCATGGGTACATAGTAAAACCAAAAGGAAAATCCAACACGATCTCACAGGCAAGGCTGTAGTAGTGAGCCTAGGTGTTAAAGTAGTCCACGTCCTGAATGCCATCGGCGAAGTCACCGTCTTCGGGCTCACCATTATCCGGGTCGTAACACTGAGCCTCCGGACCTGCTCGTTGGAATGAGCAGCCCCGCGAATAAACGTGAGGGTGAGTGTATGTGCAAATACTCGCAAGTCAAATTGACATATGCATATGGGGCTTAGCAAAGGAGGGATTATGTTTTATTTTGCGGAAAGCCAACTTTTCAAATTTTCCTATATCTTTGAAAATGTGGAAGAGTTAAGAAGAGTTAAAACAAATATCTTTCTTTTGAAACTCCGGCTACTCGCCGGTTTTAACCCACAAAGGTCAACTCATGGCTACCTACCATGTCCATCCAATAATCACATGGCTATCCGCCATAGCAATCCAATTTCAGGGTTAACCGCCAAGCCAATCACAATCTCAGGGTTATCCACCATGTCAAAATCATAATCTCACGGCTAGCCGCCATGTAAATCTCAAAATCTGCATCTTGCTGCGAAGGCCCAAAACAAGACCCACGTTGTTCTGTCGTGGTTTCTTTTTAAAACGCCATTTCAAGAACAAAAGTGAGAAAACTACCATTGAGGCAGCGCTCCGTCGATCAGATACACCTTTGGAAAGATGCAGGGCCATTGCAAAGCCCAAATGACATGCGTCGGTAGGCGAAAGTGCACCCTCTCGGAATGACAAAGATCCTGACGGAGATGGTTCAGCTGACCGTCAAGTGGGAAACGACGCCGGAGGACTCGGCCGAGCTCTGCACCATGGTCGCCCGCGTCAAGGGACTCCGCCGTGCCGGGCTCACCAGCGCTCAGGTGTTGGCGGACTACCTTATGCGTTGGATCGGACCTCTGGGCTGACGGGAGCACGGCGCCTAGATGTACACCGGCATCCAGGACTACACCCGCATTTTTCCCGGTGGTAAGTTTCCTTTACACTGAGTCCTTCTCTTTAATGTGGTTCTTCTTCTCCATATTCCTTTTGGCCCTCTTTTTCCTTGTCCAGCCGAGGGAAACCTTCCCCCTGAAGTCCTTCAACAGTGGCTGGCGGGTCTGATCCCCGCTGCTTCCCTCGAGCCAACGATGCCGGAAGGGATCCGCGCGCTCTGCAAGTGGGAGCCAACCGAGCGCACCGCGTACACGTCCGCGCTCCTGCCCATGGACGTCACTGGACCCGCCCTAGAGCGGGAGCAGCGGCCGCTACAAATCCGGGGCCAGCCTCAGCGGGTGATGGCGCTGCTGGTGACCGCGCCGTCGGCAAGAGCCCTCTTACTGCCGACGACGGCCATGACGGTGGGGCGAGCCAAAAGAGGCCCCAGCATGACGTCACGGGCTCTCCGTCACCTCACGATCTTCCTCCTCCTCCAGGGACCGCCGCGCTTCCCATGAGCGGGACCGCGGCAGCGGGTCTTGGTGCTGTGCCGACGCCATCTCTGCCGCTCACAATGGACGCCGGCACGCCCTCCTCCGCGGCCGCCACGGACACCGCTGTCGCGCCCTCGGTGACACTGGAGCCCCAGAATTGAAAGAGGTTGCGACGACGCCTTCTCCATCAAGTGGCGCCGCCGCAACGGTCGCGCCACCGCATCTGCTTGCTCTCCTCCCCGCGTGCACCGTTCGACTCGTGGCATACGGGAGGTCTTTCTCTACCACCCCTTGCGTTTCGTTTTGGGGGGCGTCCTGTCAGGTATACCCTAGAAATAACATAGCAAAAGCCGGTCATTCAATTTTTGGCATGCTTTTCTTCTTTTCTGATAACCTTTCTGTGGTTCGCAGGTGCGATGCGGGCGCTTGCGGCCAGCACCGGAGCGTCGCCAGCCGCGACTCCTCCTGCTGCTGCATCGGAGCCCATAGGCGTGACCTTGCTCGCCGCAAAACGCAGCGGCGCGGCAGTTGATCAAACTGCCGCACTCGTCCACACGCTGCCTGCTGCCGACGCCGCCATTCTCGCCACGCTCTTAGCGGACCTCGGGCGCACCCACAAGGCGCTGCAGGACTTCGCCACGATTGCCGCACGTCGCGATGAGCTCCTGGCCCAGCAAGTGCACTTAGCTGTTGCGCGGCGGTAGGATCTGTTCCGCGAGCACGCCGAGAGGGCTTCATTCAACGGTTTTTGTTCTCATTCTCATTCTCTCTCACGAGATCAGCGAAGTTGTGGTTTAAAATGACCGTAGGAACATTCAACGGTAATTGGGAGATTCTGCAGGAGAAGTTTTGCCTCATGTATTTTTCTCTCACAAAAGTTGTAGAATTACGGAAAGAAGTTTTAAACTTCTGTCAAAATGAGAGTGAAAATATAGAAGCAGCTTGGGTAAGATTTACCCAGTTGACCAAATCGGGCCCTGACTTGTGTATACCTGAGCCCATGCTCATGCAACACTTTGTCAATGGATTGACCCCGAATAGTGCCACGCTTTTGAACATAGTTTCCGGAGGATCTTTTGTCCACAAGACCGTCGAACAAGGGAAGGAAATCCTGAGCAGATTGCAAGGAAATACTCCCTATATCGACGCATTTGATGAACCATCGGACCTAGAGTTCGAACCTGAGAACAACCCTGTAACTGTAGAACAACCTACTGAATCAAACCTTCTGGCCCAAACCGAATCCTTTCAAATCAAAGAAACTCCCATGGCCATGCTTTCCTGTGATGAAGACTCTGAATCAGAGGATGCATTCATCCCAATTCTGGCCTCTTATGCTTTTGATGAGGAATGCCATGACTTTGGCAATGCTTCCACGCTACCAATAGTCGCCAGGCAACCTCAAGAGCCTAGGCCACACGCCATGATTCGAGGAGAGATCTTAGCACGGAAAGAGAATCTTTTGAGTCTCACTGCCATTTTAAGTAGGGAAATGACGGATGCAGTAGAAAATTCTGAGGAGATAATCACACTATCCCCTCTCAAAAAGTTTTGCTCTGTGCAAGCCCAACTTTGGGATTTTAGCAAAGTTCCCTATGACTTTGGCCTAGTGCAGAATGAAAGGAATGAACTCATTCCTCAACGCACTGTCACTGGTTGGCGGATGTGCGTAGACTACCGTAAGCTTAATCAAGCCACTAGGAAAGACCATTTTCCCCTACCTTTCATCGATGAGATGCTTGAGCGATTGGCAAATCACTCATTCTTATGTGTTATCTCGATGGCTACTCTAGTTATCATCAAATTCCTATTCATCCTGATGACCAAAGTAAGACCACATTCACTTGTCCATATGGCACTTTCGCCTACCGATGCATGTCATTTGGGCTTTGCAATGCCCCTGCATCTTTCCAAAGGTGTATGATGGCAATCTTTTCTGACATGATCGAAAAGATCATGGAAGTCTTCATGGACAACTTTTCTGTCTATGGGGCCTCTTTTGATGATTGCTTGACAAATCTAGAGAAGGTCCTCAAGAGGTGCCAAGAAGTGGATTTAGTTCTGAATTGGGAAAAAATGCCACTTCATGGTGAGAGAAGGAATCGTCCTAGACCATCTAGTGTCAAATCGAGGCATAGAAGTGGACAGAGCTAAGGTTGAAGTGCTAGAGTGGTTGCCGCCACCAATAATTGTCAAATAAATCTGTAGCTTTTTGGGACACGCTGGATTTTACAGATGATTTATAAAGGATTTTTCCTAAATTGCTAGGCCTTTGACTAATTTGCTGGCAAAAGAAGCCAAGTTCGTCTTTGACGAAGATTGTCTCGTAGCCTTCAAAACCCTGAAGCAAGTTCTAATTTCTGCGCTTGTAATTCAACCACCTGATTGGAACCTGCCCTTTGAAATCATGTGCGACGCTAGCGATTTTGCCGTAGGGGCAGTGTTGGGCCAATGCAAGGATAGAAAGCATCATGCCATTGCATATGCAAGTAAAATCTTGACGGGCCCGCAACTCAATTATGCCACCACAGAGAAGGAACTCCTAGCCGTAGTCTTTGTGATAGAAAAGTTCCGATCTTACTTGGTAGGGTCGAAGGTGATTGTCTACACAGGCCGTGCAGCCCTCAAATACCTTCTTACCAAGAAAGATGCAAAACCATGTCTCATCCATTGGATTCTTCTGCTCCAAGAATTTGACTTAGAAATTAAGGACAAGAAAGGAGTAGAAAATTCTGTGGCCGACCATCTTCCCCGAATGCAAGTTGAGGAGAAGTTTAATGTCCCAATAGATGATTATCTACGGGATGACACCCTGCTGGCAGTCTCTTCTGCCGACCCCTGGTATGCTAACATAGTGAATTACTTGGTAGCTGGGTACATACCACCAAGGGAGGATAAGAATAAATTGATCCGCGACAGTAGGACCCATCTTTGGGATGAACTCTATTTGTATAGAGTCTGCGCCGACGGATTACTCCGTCGATGCATTCCGGCGGCCGAGAAGCAAGAAGTCCTTGAAAAATACCATTCATCACCATACGGGGGCCATTTTGGCGCTTTTAGAACCCATGCCAAGGTTTGGTAAAGTGGATTCTTTTGGCCCTCCATGTATAGTGACACGAGGGAGTTCATAAGACGATGTGCTAAATGTCAAAGAGTGGGAAATATTAATTCTCAAGATGCTATGCCCCTAAGGAACAATCTTCAAATTGATCTTTATGACGCATGGGGGGTAGATTTCATGGGCCCATTCCCAAAATCAGACTCTTGTGAGTACATTTTAGTGGCGGTCGACTATGTCTCCAAATGGGTCGAGGCACTTCCTTGCCGTGCAGCCGACTCCATCCACGCTAAGAAAATGTTCCAAGAAATCATTTTCCCTAGGTTTGGCGTCCCTAGGAATGTCATTAGTGACGGAGGATCACATTTCATCCACAAAAGCTTTAAGTATGCACTTAAGAGTTTAGGGGTCGACCATAGGGTAGCCACACCCTATCATCCTCAAACAAGCGGTCAGGCTGAAACGTCTAACAAACAAATCAAAAACATCTTGCAAAAGACTGTAGATGCCATGGAAAAGGCTTGGAGGCATAAATTGAGTGACGCACTTTGGGCATACCGAACTGCATATAAAGCTCCGATAGGTATGACCCCTTACCAACTTGTTTACGAGAAGACCTGCCATCTCCCCGTAGAATTAGAACATAAGACCCATTGGGCAATCAAACGATGGAACATGGATCTTCATTCAGCTGGATTAAAAAGACAAATGCAATTAGCTGAATTGGAAGAATGGAGAGAAAAAGCCTACCATAGCTCGAAGCTATACAAAGAGAGAACGAAAAGGTGGCACGACAAACGAATAGTCATAAAACGATTCAAACCTGTTGATAAAGTGCTTCTCTTTAATTGTCGAGTGAAACTGTTTGGACATGGAAAGCTTCGTAGTAAATGGGAAGGACCATTCACGGTACTAGACGCTTTTGATCTTGGTGCCGTCACTCTCTAAAATAATGATGGAAAAGTTTTCAAAGTAAACAGGCAACGTTTAAAAATCTTTCTCGAACCCAAAATGCCCGAGGTCGAGGACATTGACGTCCTCGAATTCTTTGAAAATTGATTTTCTGCGTGCGGTCTAGCTCCGACCGACAAAAAAATTAGCAATTAAATAAAAATTTCTTTTCAAACACAAATAAACGGTGAAACTAGGCCTTAGGCCTAGTGCGTGAGTGACCCAAGGAAGAGGGGACCCGAACTAGGCCACGGGCAGGCCGGCCGACCCAGGGAAGGTCAGCCGACCCATCAGGCCGGCTGGCCTAGGTTGGATTGGCTGGGGTCTCGTTGCGTCCGAATTCAAAAATTTTTGGAAGAGGAGCGTATCTTCCTATTTTGTAGCAACTGAACGTCCCATCTCATTTGAAAAGAGACGGGAAGAGTCGTTCCTTGCACTTTCTTCATCCTCTCTTCATCTTCTTCCTCTCACCTTTCACCTTGCAACTTTGCACCACCACAATGGCTAAATCAAACACCCCTAAGTCTATCCCATCCATCTACGAGATTGTAGCTAGCGACCCACTTGCTCCAAAGCTTTCGAAGAGTACTTCCGGCAAGCCGACGTTTGGCCGGACTCGCCGGTGCGCGCGCAACAGCTGAACTTCTCGCCGGAGGAGAAGCCGAAGGCGATACCACAACCCGATCCCGGCCGTGCTACATCACGTGGCCGGCCGACTTCTCCGCTCCGCATCGGTGCGGCGCGCCCTCACTCCCCCCTACGTGTTATCACCATGGGGAGGGCGCCACGTGCTCCTTCACCGGCGCGACCGACGACGGCCCAACTCGGCCTCAAGGCAGGAGTGGCAAAGAAGCTCGTCCTCTTTCCACCGTGCGGTCGTGCCGACGTAGCGCATCGGGCCGCGCTGCACAAGGAGAAAGGCAAGGCGCTCATGAAGTATGAGCAACTCGAGCCTCGTTTGCCGGAGTACACGCCGGAAACACCACCGGACTCCCTGCCACGTTTTCTCGTGCGTGGAAAGACGGCGGCCGGCCGCGGGAATGTCCTTACCCCACCTTTGGTGAGGATGAGGCCACCCATGGTCTAGTCCGTCGATTCCACTTCGCCGGATAGGAGGGTGAGACGCACCCGTCCACCCCCTCCAATCCGTGGGCATGGTGGTAACATGGAGTTTAGTGAGGAGGAGGAGCCTCCGCTCCGTGAAGTGGTGGCCGCTCTCAAGCAGTGGCAAAACAATCTCGAAGAACAAATGGCGGAGGTCCAAATCCAAATGATGGAGCACGATGATAACTTCACTGTCCTGCGGAAGTCGACATCGGCAAAACTCAAAACAATCTCGAAGAACGATGGCGGAAGTCGACATCGGCAAAACTCAAACGCTACGCGAAGACGATGGGATCGCCTAAGCTTTTTGATCCACCGACTAGTCTGTAGGCGGGAGTGGGGTAGAGTAAAGAGAGGCGCAAAAATTTTATTTTCAAATATTTTGATTTCCCAATGTATGCGCCCATGTTTGCTTAGCTTCTCAAGGAAATAAAGAATCGATTGTTTAATTGTGCATGCCTCGACCGGTGCAACTTTCTGCACCGGTCGTCTTTGTTACTAACATACATGAGAAATGCAAAGTACAGAGAGAGATGTACGTACTGGAAAAAAATTGGACCTAGCCGGGCACGGAGCCAGGCCGGCCGACCCACCCCGGGCCAGCCGACCCAGCCAGGCCGGCCGGCCTCCCTTAGGTCGGCCGACCCACCGTTTTCGTCCATTCGGCTCCGAAAAAATTCTGGTATGTTCCCTATGCCTTATTGTTGATATTTATCTTTGTCACTTGCTCATATAATGTTGGTAAATAATTAAACAAAAATTTGGATACTGAGAATGCAATGATTTCGAAACTATAACAATGTTCGGTAAATTTTGACTTGCATAATTTCTATTCTTTGGTTAGGCTCAATAATTGTGGGAATGCTTTATTAGGAATAATCACATCTAAATTGTTGGCTCATGAGATATATATATAGAATGCTTAATAAATTTCTTACCTAAGGTTAGTTGTTACTCGTAGGTTTTCATTAAAAACCTGGCTCTTGATTCTTAGAGTGACTTTTCATTACCTACCACAGCCATATATTTATCATGATCCATACAAGCCTCATAATAGTCATTAATCATGCTAAGTTGGGTTAAAATTTGAATCCTCTTAAGAGATGTTATTTGATCCAATCATTTCCTTTCGCGTACCCTTTTTGATTGCTGGCCTTTCATATCTGGCAACGCTAATTTCCGCCTTGGAATTAAGCGTCAACCTTCGCCAGATATTCCAAGCCCATAAAACGTTAGCCAATTATCTCGTCTGGTGCCACCATACCTACCTATGTGATGGTCCTCCAAAATAAAATATCCATTTGTCAAAACTTTCCAAAAAGTTCTCATTATGTCAAAGGCAAAAGAGAGAAAAGGAGATCAATCACAGTCTCTATGAAAAAAAAAAAGAAAAGAAAAGGGAGATCAAGCTCTCTATGAAAAAAAAATAGAAATATAATCTCTTCATGCCTTTTAAGCCTTCTCTGCAAAAAGGAACAAAGAGGTTTTGCAAAATGCATTTTTAGGAGGAAAACCATCACTCCATAAAAACAAGATCGATGTGTTGGACTCATCTCATTCTCTCCTTCATCCCTGGACATGAATTCTTGTATGATTGCAAATAGGAATAACATTATCTTCATTAGGATCTAATTTTAACCTGACAAAAGTGTGACATGACCACATTATCTATCCTACCCGAGCTCCACATAAGCATTAGATGTAGGATGAGAGGCTATCCTAGCCTTGGTGAGGTTAAACACTTTTTGAGTGACCAAGAGTGTTTCACCTAAGAAAAAGAGCCATGAATTCTTTCAAAGAACAAAAACTCTAAGAGCATTAATTACTATTTCACAATGCAACATATCGTGGCGAAGTCAACGTGATCCGATCCTAGTCTCATTTCTGTTGGGAGGACAGCCTCCGAGCCATAGACGAGCCGGAAAGGAGTTTTTCCTGTAGCCCGGCTGGATGTTGTTCGGACTGCCCAGAGGACTGACAGTAGCTCGTCGACCCAACCTTGTTGTTTAGCCTTGAGGGCGTCTGTTGACGGTCAATTTCGATAACAAATAATATGATTCCGACCGTCAACATTTGATGAAATGAATGGAACCAGAACTAAAATTATGAAAATTTACAGAGTTCCATGAGTTTTGGTAAGATTTTGAATGCAGGGACCCACTAAGAGAAATTGGGCCCGACCCGGGCAAAAGAGAGGGTCGGCCAACCCACCCTAGGCCGGCCGACGCAGCTCCCTCGCCCAGTCAGGCCAGAGTCGCACCAGGGCTTCTACAAGAGATCCTAGAGCACATCCAAGCCGTTGATTTCAGTCGATTTCATCCAGAAAGAGGAGTACTTATCAAGTTATGCATAGGATCCTAAAGGAACCCGATGCTACCGGTCTCCAACTGCCAAACCGACTTAGGGAAAAGATCTACACTGCACAAGGAGCATCCTAGCCAAATTGGAGGGCTGGGATCGACAAAGGCAGGCCGACCGACCCCCCTAGGCCGGACAACCCACCTATTGATCCCTTTGGATTCCCCCTTCGGCAAGGAGCTTGTGACACCTGTCCCTAGTCGTGTCAACACCCTATTGGTCATGGTGGCCTATAAAAGGAGGTGATCTCCTTCATTTGAAGATGAACAACAAGGAGCAACACAAGTGAGAGGGAGCAAGAGTGAAGTAGAGTTGTGCTACTCTCAAGTAGAGTAGGAGAGAGAGGAGAGTTAGTGTAGGGGAGGAGCCAGAGTGTCGGTATCCCTCACTAGAGCTCCGGAGGTGAACTCGGATGTGGGTTCTGCTTCCGTCTTCTTTCGGTAACACTCAGTCTCGTCTTATTTAATTATCAAGAGACACAGTAACAACAGCAATAAAATTAACAAGTATTAGTCATGAGATGTTGAAAAAAATCCTATACCGCTGCCTTGCCCTGCGCCGCTGCGGCCCTGCCCCTAGCCGCTGGACGCACCGACGCTGGGCGCTGGCCTGGCCGCCGGCCGCTCGCCCCCCTGGCCCCCTGCCGCTGCGGCAGTGCGGCGCTGCTGGCCTGCCGCTGGTCGCCGCCCCGCCCGGCTGGCCGCCACGCCCTCGCCGGCCGCCCTGCGCCCTGCCCGCCGCTGGCCGCCTCCTCAGCTCGCCGTGGCCGTCGACCCGCCGTGGCGCTCAGCTCGCCGTGGCCGCCGCCCGCCGGCCCGCCGCACGCTAGGGTTTGGCCGTTTGGGGGAAGACACCGAAGAGGGCAGGATGCACGAGGCGGCTGCGGCTGCGGCTTGGAGCCTTGGACTCACAGAGAGACACGGAGAGGGAGGGATCGGGCGGGCACTCCGCCCTCGGGAGGGCCGGGCAATTGGGCCGTCGGCCGTCGGGTGGAAGCTGGAGGCTGGGGACTCCCTCAAGGCTCAAGTCTCAATCCCTCAAAGCCCAAGTCTGTTTAGCCCCTCCTCCTTTCCTATTTTACACTAAAAACATAGATGGGTCTAAGGGGGGGCTCCACTATCATTGACAATGTAGGTGGGGCTAGAGCCCCCCTGACCCACTGGTGGGTCCGCCCCTGATGGCGGAGACGTGCCACCACGGGCCGTGATTCGCCGCTGCCGCCTTGACGGCGGGGCCTCGCCGCCACGCGATGGCCGGGCGGGTGAAGGACGGGCATATCCATCCGGGTAAATAAGTGTAGAAAATAGAAACTTCTCGTTCCTCGTGGGAAATCGATACCTTAGGAATACTCCAGGGTGAAAGCTACTGCGGTTAGGGGTGGGCATTCGGTTATTCCGGTTTAATCGAATCGGTTATTTCGGTTTCTAGAAAAATTGGTTTCTGGAAATTGCTAACCGAAATTTGTTTGGAAAAAAACAAATCGATCCGAATTATCAAAAAAAAAATTGGTTTTGTTAATTCGGTTTTTCGGTTAAAACCGAAATCATATACAAGAAGTAAAATAAATCAAGATTTTGGGCAGAAAGTAACCAGCAAGATCAACTAGCCGGATACAAAACTAACGTCATCTAGCAGTAAGATTCATCATGTAATTGCAATTTACAAGCTTCAGTCATCACAAATAAATAATCCCCAAACAAGAACCGAGCCACCAAGATAGGCTGCTTGTTAGATTCGGGTATTTATCTCAACTCAGCACCAAAATCCCAAATCATGTGTAAAGATTGAATATTCGTCGCATCACTTCGTAAATAGGACCACTACATACCTCCATCGTCGTCTCTAGCCGCCGGTGAACGTGCGCTAGCGCACCGTCGCCGGATGCCGCTGCCAGTCGCCTCACGCACCGCCGCCAGTCGCCTCACGCGCTGCCGCCGCCGCTCGGTTCCCTGCGCTGCTGCGAGGAGGTGCAAGTGGCCGGTGGTGGCTAGGTTTAGATGGGAAGAAGGGAAGTGTGCTGGGATGGGGGAGTGTGCTGGGCTGGGGAAGTGTGAAGAGAAGTGTGCTGGGCTGTGAGTGGGCCATAGACAAGGCCAGGCGGGGTAGCCGGGAAGGCCGGAGGCCCAGAGCGCTGTGCAATGGCTAAAATGGCTTAGTAATTCGGTTTATTGGATATTTCGGTTTCTGGATTCCAAAAACCGAACCGAACCATATTAACCGAATAGTTTTGAAAACAAAACCAAATACAAACCGAAAAACTAAAATAACCGATTATTTCGGTTATATCGGTTCGGTTCGGTTCGGTTTTTCAGTTTTTGGTTTTTTTTGCCCACCCCTAACTGCAGTATCCGTGCGCTTGCGGATTAAAACTCTAATAGGCATAAGAATCGCCAACAGTGGTGTGCTTGTACTATAAGAGGTTCAAAAATGAAGATATGATCAGAAAGCTAGGAGCTTCTTCAATCTACCTAAGAGCGGACGAGTACCTCCAGTGGACATTCCTTGGCTTAGGAAGTGCCCTGATGCTTGGAAGGCACTTTGTGCATACTAGTCATCGCCTAACTTTGTTGAACAGTCAAGGCAAAAGTGGACCAATAGAAACGCGGGCCCAAGAATCAACTCTTATAAGTTATTTGTATTTTGGTCATAATTCTGTTGTCAGCAACACATATCATCATTTTCATTGCAGGAGGCTGAAAGTGGGGTTGTGTGATGTGACCATGCACAT
>SPJY01027436.1:0-17268 GCA_005191435.1 Raddia distichophylla | reverse complement strand
GCGCGCCTACCTGTCCAAGCTAATTAGCCCAATCGCCACGTGCTCATAACTCGCACTGATTGCAGTGCACTGCTGCACCGATCCATCCGGCCCCATGCATCATGATCAGCTCGCGCCATCGAAGCCGCGCGCTATTTAAACGTGCGTACGTACGAACAGCTAGCTAAGCAAGCAAAGAGCATTAGCCATGGCTGCCTCCTCCAGTTCTTTGCCCTCCTCTCTTCTCCTTCTTCTTCTCCTCTTCCTCCTCTCGTGCGGGCTCTGCTTCGCCGGCTCGTCGGCAGAGTCGTCGTTGGGCCACGGCGGCCACCATGACGACCTGCTGATGCTCGACAGGTTCCACGGCTGGATGGAGCGGCACGGCCGGTCGTACGCGGCCGCCGGCGAGAAGCTGCGGCGGCTCGAGGTGTACCGCCGCAACGTGGAGCACATCGAGGCCACGAACCGGGACGGCCGGCTCGGCTACGAGCTCGGGGAGAACGAGTTCACCGACCTCACCGACGAGGAGTTCATGGCGAGTTACACTGGCGGCCTGGACCTGGAGGACGACGGCGGCGCCAGCGACACGGACATGGTGATCACCACCCGCGCCGGCGATGTCAGGGAGAGCGGTGGGGTGGCCGCCCTCCGGGACATTCCTGCCAGCGTCAACTGGACGGAGAGAGGCGCCGTGACCCCCGCCAAGGACCAGAAGAAATGCAGTAAGTGAAACTGATCGTCCGTACGTCGCACATGCGTGCTTGCAAAAAAAAAAATAAAAATTCATGCATATGCATCGTTGAATCCTTATCTAACACTTTAAACTGCACCTCCATTCTAGCAGGAACCTATAACTCATCGTGGATCTGGTTCTAAATAACAAAAGAGGATAGGGTATCGGTTTTCCGAACGTGAGAATCATGTCATCTCTGACTTGAAATTGTGCAAAATGACGTACTTAATTACCAGACAAACTTACTTCATTCCATGAACAAATCTTTTACTAGACCTATTGGAATTTGGAGCAAAGTTTATCGGATCGTACGTGTGCTCTGAAACTATTTGGGATCGACTTATGATCAGACGTCGACTGGAAAAAAATTTAAGCGTTAATTAGTCAATTCTTCGATCGACCACCACCACCGTGCCATGATTGTAACAAAAGTTTGCGGGATTTCAAAAACGAGGCAAATTAAAACACACAAATTTCATGAAACAAATCTGGTATCTTTTAAAGGCCCAACAAAGAACAAAAAAAGGGATGTATACGTACGATATGTAAGATACAAGTTTGTATCAAAATAAAAATGATCTGAAATCAACACTCTTGGATCACTATGAGACGAAAAAGGTAGCCATTACCCAGATTGAAAACACAGGGCACATTTGTTAGCACCAAACATTTTCAGTCGAAAAACATGACTTGCGCTCAAGTAAAACTATGCTTGCACAATTTGTTAGAGTGCAACTTTAGTAAAAGTGAAGTGCAACTTAACAAAAACAAACTGCAACAAAAAAGATGTGTAAATTAATACGAACATATAAGTTGTCTTTTAACTTGGAATGGAAGTGAAACATTTTTTCCCTTGCAGATAAATCATAATAAGGATCTTACACCATATAAAAAAATGTCAATTCCCAACATTACCATGCGAGAAAAACAAAACTTGCACTCAAACAAACTTGTACTTGCACAACTTGTTAGATAGCAACTTAAACAGAAATGAAGGTCTTGTTTTTTCATCGTAAAGTTTAGTTGAATTTTACTGTAATAATATTTGTTATTTTTATATAGCCTCTATGATGTTCATATCAAAGATTTTAAAACTATTTTTTATTTTTTCAGCCTCTTTAGACCCCCTTTTGAGTACTCTCGATTTTTACTATAGTAAAACTCAACTTTAGACCCTCTTTGATAGCTTGTTTAGTTTTAGTTTAGTTTTTGTTGGTAAAATTTGACCACCTTTGAAAGTGGTATGAAAAGGCTAAATAAATTATTAAAAAAATATTTTTAAGATATTTGAGAAAAAAATTATTTTCAAAAAATAAAGTGAATGGTGTATATAAAAATAACAAAAGTTGCAATCCCAACAAAAACTAAACTAAAACAAGGTATCAAAGAGGCCCTTCCTCGACACTGCAAAAAACAAGGCTGAAGTGCAACTTTACAGGAGTAAATCATGTGTTGGTACGGGCATATGTCTCTTGGATCCCAACCAAGAGTAAGTCATAAATCTAACTGAAATCATGCCTTGATAATGACCATAAAGCTCAAAATCTCTTAACAAATATTAGGACAAGGTATACCCCACCGGTTAACCCCCAAAAACTGGGCAAATCTTGAAACTAATGGATTGATCGAATCAATCCATACTAAACTAAATGAAAAATGCAAGAAAAATTATTTGCTCAGTCAAGACCTGCAAAGCAACACCAAATAACTTCAAAATCGTAGCAAAACAACTTACAAATGGATTGTTGAATCGATTCAAACTGGACCTAAGTGAAACATGGACACTTGCTAGTGACGTTGTTGTACTAACTCCCTAGGTTCCAATTTCTTCTCCCTTCGGATGGATCAAGAATAGAATGATATGGAGCGAGAGAGGGAGAGGGAGAGGAGTGGGGAAAGTGAACGGGATGGTGAAAGGGAAGGGAGACAAGTTGGTGAATGTGGTTGATGAGAGCAAATATCTATTTTGGCCACGTGTTGTGTATCATGTAGGGATCTTGCTGGATTGACGGCGGACAAAATCGACAGACACTTAATATGTTTTCAATCAACAAACCGCAAAAGCCTAACCATTTTGTTTAGATAATGAACAGGAATCGAAAAATGATTAATAATGACTACGGTATTTTTTAGAGACTTGACAAGGGTGTAATGGGTAACGAATAGGAGGGACTGACTTTGTGACAAACTGTCGCTTTCAATTATTGGCAAGATTCATAATCAACGATTGACCAATTGGTCGGAACTTGAGGGCAAAGATACTATGCAAGTGTTTGTGCACACATGATGCATGCATGCTTAATAAGAGAGAGCATTGCTATGTACGAGCTAGTACTAACTAATTAAGCACGTGTATATTAAAGCCTCTCATCAAATCCTAGAAATTTATATACTAGGATTGATTAAAATGGCGATGAGAAAAAAGGTGGGTGCTATATATAATTCATGTGCTAAACCCTAAGCGCATGTGCTAGCTTAGGCTGCAAAACCCTATGGTTTTTTCACCTCTCTAAACCTGCATTTCTACATGTCCTATATGGCCTCAATTATTTTAAAATTTTCTCTCGGACAAATCTGCATATATTCTGAATTCTGATTAATGTCATATTGCAAAGTGTACATATATGTATCAGAGGCGTGCTAAATCATTACATATTCTGGTTAACGCATGCTGATATATATCACACTACACCAGAGGCGTGCTGGGCGTTCTCGGCGGTGGCGACGGTGGAGAGCCTGCACCAGATAACATTAAAATGGCGATGAGAAAAAAAGGTGGGTGCTATATATAATTCATGTGCTAAACCCTAAGCGCATGTGCTAGCTTAGGCTGCAAAACCCTATGGTTTTTTCACCTCTCTAAACCTGCATTTCTACATGTCCTATATGGCCTCAATTATTTTAAAATTTTCTCTCGGACAAATCTGCATATATTCTGAATTCTGATTAATGTCATATTGCAAAGTGTACATATATGTATCAGAGGCGTGCTAAATCATTACATATTCTGGTTAACGCATGCTGATATATATCACACTACACCAGAGGCGTGCTGGGCGTTCTCGGCGGTGGCGACGGTGGAGAGCCTGCACCAGATAACCAGCGGCGAGCTGGTGGCCCTGTCGGAGCAGGAGCTCCTGGACTGCGACCCGTTCCAGAGCGGGTGCAAGAGCGGGAGCCCCTACCGCGCGCTCCGGTGGATCCACGGCAACGGCGGCATCACCACCGAGGAGGACTACCCCTACCAGGCCGCCAAGGCCGACCGCTGCGACGCCAACAAGACGAGCCACCGCGCCGCCACCATCGGCCGCTACCGCCTCGTGCTCCCCAACCGCGAGGACCTGCTTGTGCTCGCCGTGGCGGCGCAGCCGGTGGCCGTGGCCATGGACGCGCGTGGCGACAACATGCGGCACTACAAGAGCGGCGTGTACACGGGGCCGTGCGTCGGCCGGAGGCTCAACCACGCTGTGGCGCTGGTGGGCTACGGCGAGGACGACGCCGGGGTCAAGTACTGGATCGCCAAGAACTCGTGGGGGCAGACGTGGGGCGACCGGGGCTTCTTCCTCCTCCGGCGCGGCGCCGACGGCCACGCCGGCCTCTGCGGCATCGCCAGGAGCTCCGCCTACCCCACCATGTGATCATGCCATCCATGCGGGTGCGACGAGCTCGATCGCGCGATTGATTTGTATCGGCCATCGTCATGTTCCCGATCAAACGATCTAGTCTGTACTCTGTACTCTAAAGTGGTGTGACTGGCGTCCATTCATAGTGATATCTAGCTCGTCTCCATCAGAAAAGGAACAGCAGATGGTGTAGTTGTGTGTACGTACTCTGTGAGTCCATAAAATAAATCTGGAGCATCGAAGTTTCATGGATGGCATTTCACGGTCTTTCCCGGGTATGTTTGTTTTTAAAGTGAAAGGGGAAAAAATCATCATCTATTCAAATGCAATGGGTAGGAGTACAAAGGAAAAAGAGCTCTGCGCCAGAAAAAGCTTTTGCCTTGTTCTTTCCGGTGTAAAGTTGAGTTGAGGTTTAATGTAACAAAATTTGTTATTTTTATACAGCCTATATGTTACAATAATTTGTAACATTTCTTTCAAAACTTTTAGTATTCATATAAAAAATCTTAAAACTATTTTTTAATTATTTTTTTAACCTCTCTAGACCCCTTTTTAAGGGCTCTCAAGTTTTCTACAGTAAAACTCAACTTTACTCACGATGAAAAGAACAGGGCCTAAATAGAGGTCTTTCATGACACAACCAAAGAAGAGCCGCACAGGTCGTTCAGTGTTGTTCAAGATTATAGCAGGACCATGCTATGCTTTTCATACTAACCTTAGACTAACATTTGTTATTAATTCGTTAATAAAATTACACTTTGACCCCTCATGAATCTATAGAAAAGTTTTAGCTTAGCTCTCTAACTTGTAATTTACCTTTTCGGCCCCTCTTGTAAATGGGTTTACAAGGTGAAGACTCGTTCAAATGTCTCAATTGTTAAGGTATAAAGCTAGACTTGTAACTCGAGAATTCTATCAACAGTATGGACTTATTGATGAGCCAATCCACTTAGAAGTCCATCATCGACCATGTAACCTTTATCCGCATCTTCATGCCACCAACAAAAATTTCATCTTCTTCTCCACCATAGGCCCTTGGAGTAAATCTAATGATACATTCAGGTTTACCATCACCAGCACGGACAACAATATACAACATGTCCTTCAAAGGAACAGCTACAACAGGTCGCAAAAGTTGAATTGCTCCTTCACCTTCGCCAGTCAGCACACCATCCAATTTGCTATCATGAAGCACAATATTATTACGGATGCTGCTGGTGTGGGCTGTGATTTCTCCAAAAAAATCTCCCTGCAAACGTTCAATTGCAATAGTAGCCTCTACTGCACCTTCCATATATGCATACGTCACATCCACGGTACTGAGCCTGGTAGCGAGAGATTCCCTTTCAACGGTGCATTCCTCTGGTCGATGTACTACGCCATCGACTGTCAAGTATCCTTTACTTAGCTCTTTTTCCTGCCCTTGATGGTCCTTGATCTTAAGATCAATCTCAACAAAATTATTATCCAATAACATGAGTCCTCGTTTAGGGCCAGTCAAGATCAATGATTCTGCCTGCAGAAAGTTTCACGTGATAGGTTAGTGCCTTAGTGGTAATAGTGCTACAATCAGAATAGACAGGATTTTGTCCACACAACTCTAGAAGCTATTACTGTAGATAAGACTGCTAATGCTTAGTGCTCCACCAGAAGGCTGGATGTGGATTATAAAAATATACTAATCTACCATGCACCTAGGCCTGCTAGTGGCTTAGAACACAAGCCATTACCACACCAACTCATCGCATTACCACACCAAACCGACCTAAGAATGAGCTCGAACCAACCCAATCCACTACAAAAGGCTAAGCCATTTCGGCCCACCCAAAAGCATCCAGAGAGAAAACCAATCCATTAGAACCATTTAAATCCAATCCAAAGCCAGGCCTACATGCACTTATGGAATACCCAATGTGTCTAAAAGCAAGCAAGCACTGAAATTTCAATTGAGAGTCACGAAAATACTAAAGGGTGCAATCCAAGGTTAACCAGCACATGATGCATATGAAAGGGGTGCAATCCAAGGTCAACCAGCCCAGGGTGCATATGGTAGGAGCTTTTTTTATGAAAAGAAAAGAATGCTGTACCTCAGATTTGATGACCTGGCAATTGTCTTTAGTACGGCGAAAGAGATACAGACATTTCTCATCAATGCTGTCTCTGGCAATAACAGCACCATACACATGGATAGGGAAGCCAACATCTGATGAAGCTATATTCACAGACAGGATGTTTATTGCGTCACAGAGCTCCGGCTTGTTACCGCTCTTGATTTGGCTGAATCTCATTGGACCGAGAGGAGCTGTGCGGGAAAACAAATACTACAACATAATTGAGGTTCTTTACTACAAGTTAAGAGTCGTGCTTAGTATTAACGAAAATATAAATGTCGAAACTACATATGCAGATTGCAGAGTGAGTTGATTAGATCAAGGGGTGCAAAAGCAAACAAGCATCGGTTCTTGAAATAAAAAAGGCATAATTTTGAGCAGCGGGTATACTAGCTGAGCGAATCGGTCATGAGTGTGTGGCAGAAACAGTAGATGAAATGGATTGCTCCAATTGAGAACAGAGGAGGGGGATGGGGAGGAGATCGGCAAAAAGTACCAGTTCACCGAAAGAAAAGTACAATTTTGAGCACCGAATGGTCAAGAATGTTGGAAATAATCTAGATAAGGCAGCAATTAGGTGGTAAGAGGTTGTCTAGTTTGAGTAGAACTAGATTTATTTCAAAGTAGAAGTACTAGAGATAGAGTTTGTTTAGATTTAGTAGTTCTAATCTGAGTAGAACTCTTGTAATTTCTCTAGTATAAATATATGATCAAGGGCCAAGGAAAGGTGCAAGTTTTAGCGCCGAAAAAAATATGTGAGCTTGCCGAGCAATTTCGAAGGATTGATCTTGGCCTAATCTAACAAAGAATCGATCAGCACGAGCATAATAATTGCATAAATTTTTCATGGATGTGTTGCAGATGTAGCATATGAGACGGATTGTCCCAATTGAGAGAGATGGACGTACACTCCTCGTTGAGGTCGAAGGTATCGACGTCAATGAAGTACAGTGGGCGGTTGTAGTATTGTCCCCACTGCTTGGGGTCGAAGTCGAGGGCGAGAGCCGTCTGTCGCGCCCTCCGAGCGGCGACGGGGTCCTCGATGCGCCGGCCCTTCTCCAGCGCGTTCCTCCGCCGCCGCGCCGCCTCGACGGCGCGCTCCTCCTCGCCCATGCCGGAGAAGACGTCCGCCTTCACCGTGGCGCTGCGGATGATCCGGCAGTACTCACGCATCACGGCGGCGCCGGCCTTCCTCCTCCTCTCCTTCTCCGCCTCCCGCTCGGCGCCGCTCAGGCCGGCAAGCTCCTCCTCCTTGGGGTTGTAGCAGCGCCGGCTGAAATCGCCGAGCAAGGCCTCGCAGCGCTGCTTCCGCCTCTCCATCTCCTCCGCGCGCTCGCCCCTCGTCATTCCCGCGTAGTCCTCCTCGAGCTCCTCGTCGCTCGGCATGTAGCAACGCCGCAGGTACTCCACGATAGACTCCGCCTCCGCATCCACCGTCGCCATGAATACGAACACGCCGCCGCCGACCAAGGGAAGGGGGACGGGAAATAAGCTAACCTCTTATCCTACGTACGGGAGGGAGTGGGCCTTGGAATTAATATTAAAAATCTTAAAACTATTTTTAATTATTTTTAGCCTCTTTAGACCCCTTTTTGAAGGCTCTCAAGTTTTCTACAGTAAAACTCAACTTTGCTCACGGTGAAAAGAACAGGGCCTAAATGGAGGTCTTCCAGTACATGGCTAAAGAAGAACCCACAGGTCGTTCAGTGTTGTTCAAGATTATGGCATGACCATGCTATGCTTTTCATACTAACTTTAGACTAACATTTGTTATTAATTTGTAGATAAAATTACACTCTTGACCCCTCATGAATCTATAGAAAAGTTTTCGCTTAGCTCTAACTTGTAATTTACCTTTTCGTCCCCTTTTGTAAATGGGTTTACAAGGTGAAGACTCGTTCAAATGTCTCAATTGCTAAGGTATAAAGCTAGACTTGTGACTCGAGAATGCTATCAATAGTATGGACTAGACTATGAAGATACATTAAGTTCAGTTGCCAATATCACAACTGTTCGAGTCTTACTTGCATTCACTGCTTGCAAATCTTGGAACTTATGACTGATGGATGCCAAGAACATCTTCCAACATGGTGAAATTGACAAGGAAATTTATATCCATCAATGATATATATCAAACTAGGAGCCCAAGACAATGATATGTAACACGGTGGCCGCAATTGTAACACGGGGGGATTATATGTCAATGTAATTGTGTCATATTTGAGCTATGTGCAGTATATTTGGAGTTTTTGGACTGATTCTTTCGGGTCTGTTTCCTCTCCACTAAATCCATGCTTGAATGTGACTTGAAGCATATGACAGATGCGGTCAATTGGAATCTAGGAGTTCCTCAGATGTTTCAGTATGTGCATATTTCTTTTTCCTAGTAGTGTCTGAACTTTGAAGTAGCTGATGTGGTGCTATTTCTTCAGTTTAACTTGTTGGGTGTCTGCTATTTGGTATGCTGCCTGTGAAGGGGCAATCCTGCCATGGCTGATTCTTTAGTTTGGTGAAGAGCATTTTGCCATAATACATGGATCTGTTGCAAGAAGCTGTGAAGGGGCAATCCTGCCATGGTGCATTCTTTAGTTTGGTGTGGAGCATTTTGCCATAATACATGTATCTGTTGCAAGAAGAGTTGGCAAGCGAACAAGCACACCTGAATCTTCCTCGGCACCAATACCTTCACAAGAACACGATGCCTTCTCCTGCTCAGAAAAAATTGTACCCAACACCTTATGATACGCACCACGTGCAATTGCAAATAAGCCATTCTATTATGGAAATTTGAAGATAACGTTCAATTTATGTGCTCATAAGGAACATTACTTAATTTTTTACTCTTATCATCACAGATTGTTGACCAAGTTGTTTCATTTGTAAACAATATACCAGTGTAGTACAGACGAGCTAAACCAAATTTGCATGCTGTGAAGAGGTTGAGAATGAGATTTATATGAAGCATAACATTTCTTATTATTTTGTGAGATGATACATCACATCGTGCCTTTTAAATGTCAGGAGCACAGGCAACATTGCCATCGGTGTTACCAGCAAACAAGGAACGAAAGAACATCAAACATTTTCCTCAAAAAAGAAAGACCATCAAACACCATACTATCCACCATAATAGTTGATTGATCTCAAGCACAGCATTGAGTGCGTTAGTGATTATAACACACAAACATCAACGCCAGCTCATCACACTAGTGCAACACAAGCCTGCACCACACACTAACTCCATATAACAAGCAAACGATAAATACTAGCTACTTATCAGAGGCCAACAGAGTAAGATTAGCTTAATAGTAACCACAACGATGGCAACAATGAAAATACAGTTACCCGCAATGTTACTTATCTAGAGTTCAACACTGTTAGCATAGCTTAATAGCGGCCACAGGCCGCAACTACCTCAGATATGGTTAAAACCAAAACATACATATCCTTTCAATAATACTTATTGATGAGCCAATCCACTTAGAAGTCCATTATCGACCATGTAACCTTTATCCACATCTTCATGCGACCAACAAAAATTTCATCTTCTTCTCCACCATAGGCCCTTGGAGTAAATCTAATGATACGTTCAGGTTTACCATCACCAGCTCGGACAACAATATACAACATGTCCTTCAAAGGAACAACTACAACAGGTCGCAAAAGTTGAATTGCTCCTTCACCATCGCCGGTCAGCACACCATCCAATTTGCTATCATGAAGCCCAATATTATTACGGATGCTGCTGGTGTGGGCTGTGATTTCTCCAAAAAAATCTCCCTGCACACGTTCAATTGAAATCAAGCAGATCTATACCCCACTCGCCACTTCAAATGGCGATCACCACTTGAAACGGCGAGCGGTCGCTCTTCGTTAGCTCCCATCCGTCGCCCGTGCTCGCAGATGGTATAGTTGTGTGTACGTACTCTGTGAGTCCGTAAAATAAATCTGGAGCATCAAAGCTTCGTGGATGGCATTTCACGGTCTTTCTCGGGTATGTTTGTTTTTAAAGTAAAAGGGGAAAAATTGTCATCTATTCAAATGCAAAGGGTAGGAGTACAAAGGAAAAAGAGCTGTGCGTCAGAAAAAGCTTTGGCCTTGTTCTTTCCAGCGTAAAGTTGAGTTGAGATTTAATGTAACAAAATTTATTATTTGCCTTTTTATATACCCTATATGTTGCAATAGTTTGTAACATTTTTTCAAGACTTTTAGTATTAATATTAAAAATCTTAAAACTATTTTTAATTATTTTTAGCCTCTTTAGACCCCTTTTTGAGGGCTCTCAAGTTTTCTACAGTAAAACTCAACTTTGCTGACGGTGAAAAGAACAGGGCCTAAATGAAGGTCTTCCAGGACATGGCTAAAGAAGAGCCCCGTACGTCGTTCAGTGTTGTTCAAGATTATGGCATGACCATGCTATGCTTTTCATACTAACTTTAGACTAATATTTGTTATTAATTTGTAGATAAAATTACACTCTTGACCCCTCATGAATCTATAGAAAAGTTTTCGCTTAGCTCTAACTTGTAATTTACCTTTTCGTCCCCTTTTGTAAATGGGTTTACAAGGTGAAGACTCGTTCAAATGTCTCAATTGTTAAGGTATAAAGCTAGACTTGTGACTCGAGAATGCTATCAACAGTATGGACTAGACTAGAAAGATACATTAAGTTCAGTTGCCAATATCACAAGTGTTCGAGTCTTACTTGCATTCACTGCTTGCAAATATTGGAACTTATGACTAATGGATAATGGATGCCAAAAACGTCTTCCAACATGGTGAAATTGACAAGGGAATTTGTATCCGTCAATGATATATATCAAACTAGGAGCCCGAGAAAATGATAGATGTTGTATGTCCCTTCAACATAGATCCATGTTAGTCAGGCCCTATGCTCCTTCCTCACTTATCTCTCTGTTTACTTGTATTCTTTTAAAAAGAATAATTTGGTTTTTAACCTATCTTTTATTTTAAAAAATTTCTAAAAACTTTAAAATACAAATCAAACGACATCAAGAGGCTAACTTCTCAACATAGGTCCAATGGCTAAGGGAACCAGATCTCTGAGGTAATTCCTTCGGGTATTGGAAACCTTGTTGGCCTTAGCAATCTAGAATTCGCAGGGAATAATCTGCATGGTGTTAATCCTATAGAGATTGGAAGATTTTAGAACCTACGGTTATTGTGACTCCAAGAGAATTGCCTGTCCAAACATATACTGGGAGTAATCACTGATTCCCTTTTGCAGATTGTCACAAGCTTGGCTGATCCTTCAGCAAACATACATATCCTTTCAATAATACTTATTGATGAGCCAATCCACTTAGAAGTCCATTATCGACCATGTAATCTTTATCCGCATCTTCATGCCACCAACAAAAATTTCATCTTCTTCTCCACCATAGGCCCTTGGAGTAAATCTAATGATACGTTCATGTTTACCATCACCAGCCCGGACAACAATATACAACATGTCCTTCAAAGGAACAGCTACAACAGGTCGCAAAAGTTGAATTGCTCCTTCACCATCGCCGGTCAGCACACCATCCAATTTGCTATCATGAAGCACAATATTATTACGGATGCTGCTGCTGTGGGCTGTGATTTCTCCAAAAAAAATCTCCCTGCACACGTTCAATTGCAATAGTAGCCTCTACTGCACCTTCCATATATGCATACGTCACATCCACGGTACTGAGCCTGGTGGCGAGAGATTCCCTTTCAACGGTGCATTCCTCTGGTCGACGTGCTACGCCATCGATTGTCGAGTATCCTTTACTTAGCTCTTTTTCCTGCCCATGATGGTCCTTGATCTTAAGATCAATCTCAACAAAATTATTATCCAATAACATGAGTCCTCGTTTAGGGCCAGTCAAGATCAATGATTCTGCCTGCAGAAAGTTTCACGTGATAGGTTAGTGCCTTAGTGGTAATAGTGCTACAATCAGAATAGACAGGATTTTGTCCACACAACTCTAGAAGCTATTACTGTAGATAAGACTGCTAATGCTTAGTGCTCCACCAGAAGGCCGGATGAACTGGCGACTAGTGGACTGCAGAAACCATTTAAACCCAACCAATTAGACAAGAAATGGTTTCATCCCATACCACACCACACCAAACCGACCTAAGAATGAGCTCGAACCAACCCAATCCACTACAAAGCCTAAGCCATTTCGGCCCACCCAAAAGCATCCAGAGAGAAAACCAATCCATCACAGCCATTTAAATCCAATCCACAGCCAGGCCTACATGCACCTATGGAATACCCAATTTGTCTAACAGCAAGCAAGCACTGAAATTTCAATTGATCCAAGGTTAACCAGCACATGATGCATATGAAAGGGGTGCAATCCAAGGTCAACCAGCCCAGGGTGCATATGGTAGGAGCTTTTTTTATAAAAAGAAAAGAATGCTGTACCTCAGATTTGATGACCTGGCAATTGTCTTTGGTACGGCGAAAGAGATAAAGACATTTCTCATCAATGCTGTCTCTGGCAATAACAGTACCATACACATGGATAGGGAAGCCAACATCTGATGAAGCTATATTCACAGACAGGATGTTTACTGCGTCACAGAGCTCCGGCACTCAACAGTGCCCACACTCCACAGTACCCACACCACACTGCACATCGATTGCACAACCCAGCTAGCTATCTATATATTTAGCTCATCTGAGGTGAAAAATTTTAACCGGTTGATTCTGCTTTCCTGTATACCAAAGGCACGTACAGTCACCAACTCAGCATGACAATGGCCATTGCATCGACGAAGGTGTTAGAGATAAGAATAGAGTTTGTTTAGTTGTTGCTAATCTGTTATAGCTTGTTATCTACTCACGCTATGATTGCGCTGTTTGTTGTAACCATTGTAACCAATGCCGCTGTGCATCTCTGATATATATACATCGCACGCAGGCCTGTTATGGCTGCGATGCCTCATACGTATTCTCCCGTCTGATATTTTTACATGGTATCAGAGCTAGAGTAAGGAAAAACATTTTCATCAAAAATGACGTCACGGGAAATATACACTCGTCCAGTTTGCTTGTGGTAACACTTATATCCCTTATGCATGCCACTATATCCCAAAAACACGCACTGAGCTGAACGGAATTGAAGTTTCTTAGCATTATATGGTCTAAGGTTGGGCCAGCAGGCACATCCAAAGACTTTGAGCAGAGAGTAATCAGGTGGTTTGCCAAACAATTTTTCGAGTGGAGTGACTGACCCGATTGTGGGTGAAGGAACTCGATTTATAAGAAAACATGCTGTGGTAAAAGCAACATCCCAGAACGAGAGAGGCAAACCAGATTGAGCAAGTAGTGCGAGACCCACCTCGACGACATGTCTATGTTTCCGTTCGATGGCACCATTCTGTTGGTGTGTATGGGGACATGAGACTCGGTGGCCAATGCCATAGGATTGGAGAAAAGTGTGAAGTTTTTGGTATTCTCCTCCCCAATCGGATTGAACAAATATGATTTTGGTGTTCAGAAGGCGCTCTACATGGTCCTTGAATAAGGGAAAAATTTTGTAGGCGTCTGCTTTGGTTTTGATGGGATAAACCCACGTGAAGCGACTATAATGGTCTAGAAAACTCACATAATATTGGTAGCCACCAAAAGATGTAACTGCGGGTCCCCACACATCAGAAAATATAAGTTCCAAAGGACGAGATGAAACATTATTTGATCGAGAATAAGGCAACTGATGAGTTTTGGCACGTTGACAAGGATCACAAACATGAACAATGTTCTTATTACTACGACATGGCAACTTATTTCTAGAGATGACTTGTTGGACTATGTTTGACACCGGATGACCCAGTTGAGCGTGCCATAGCGCCACATCTGGTAGGGTGCTGACGAAGCTTGCTTCCTTGCGCTGAATGGAGTCGACCGGGCCCAATGGATAGAGACCTCCTCTACTGGAACCGCGAAGGAGAGTTTTCTTCGTGATGCGATCCTTGATGAAGAAATGAGTGGGATGAAATTCAAAGAATATGTTGTTATCAGTAGAAAGTTTGTGTACGGAAAGAAGATTTTTCTTTGTGTGAGGAACATGCAAGACATTATTCAAGAGGAGAGGCTTGGACAAAGTCCTAATCTGAGAATATCCAATATGCAAGATTGGCATACCTGAACCGCTTGCGGTATGGACCACATCTTTCCCGTTATACTTCTCTCGGACGGTCAGTTTATCCAGGTCCCCTGTGATGTGATCCGTGGCTCCAGAATCGGTATACCATGTCGGATCGGTAGAGTAGACTGAATTTGCTAAAGCGGCCGTCCTTGGATCTTCTTCCTGATATGAATGGTTGAATCGATTATAACATCGGAGAGCAGTGTGCCCTACCTTGTGACAGACTTGGCATGTTGGGCGATTCCCATCGCCACTTGCACCACGTCCTCCTTGGCCTCCACGTCCGCGGCCACGGCCACGAAAGTTGTTGCCTCCACGAGAGCCTCTGCCTCGAGTAGCATTGTTGACGGAGGTATTATCGATGGAGACATGGTTCTGTTGAAGCCTGATCTCATAGCTCAACATATGAGCGTAAAGATCACTCAGGTTGATCCGATCCGATTTGGTAGTAACCGAAGTCACCAATGGATCGTGCTCGGAGTCGAGACCAGCGAGCATGTAGATGCCCACTTCTTCTTCATCGGGTCGCACTTAAAAAGCCAAAACATGTAAGCCGTAATGGGCCGCTAGAAATGAGGCAACGAAGGTGTTTTTTGTGTATCGTAGGGCCCTTCGGATCGGCCAGGAAAATTACGAAAAAAATTCATGGTTGGAGTACGCGCTGCGGCCTACAACTCTTGCATTGGACCCTACCTCGTTTGGTCATCCATTGTTCCGCAATAAAATACACAGAACGTGTAAGCGTTCATGGGCCGCTCGAATAGTTTCAATGCAATGAGTCGAAACAACCGAACACGAAACTTACTTCACAATTTCCTAATAATGGAACCGTTTCTACATTCGTCGTTTCTTAGATTGCAATACTCTCTCCTTTTGTTTGCATTTTTATGATTGGTAATATCTTAGAAACTTGATAAGAGAGTTGCGGTGACAAATAGCCTTAGGCTCGCAGCTCTTCCCCTCCCTCCATAACGATCTAGTGTTGACTGCCTCGCAAATCTTTTGTTGGTGACAGTGGATCTTTGTTGTTGTAGGGATAGTATTAGGATGCCCTAACCCTTTGGGTTGTTGAAAATAGAGACTGCCTAGGAAATCCCTAAGATGAGGATAAAACTATGAGTTGTAAAGATAGACCAATGAGCTATCCTCTTTTTGTGAATGGGCCAAAGTGAAGCCTTGTAAAGTGAAGAGGTTAGATGGCAAGATAAGAAAATAGTTTTTCATCTTGCCCATATAAACAACCTAAGGGTTCTTTTACGAACATATGGTGATCAAATTCCCAAATCAATACCAATCCAGCTCGTGGCTTCTCAAAAGCTCTCCACTATTCCAGTCCTCGTCTTCCCAATGTCATCTCCATGGTACAATGGGGGTGCCTTCATTTCTATTGTCTTTGGCATATCAACGACATGTGTACTAGGCTGATGCCCTTGTGGATGGCGACACCAGGTGTGTAATTCCTCTGCAAAAGTCGAAGAGGTCGCCAATGTGCCTTATTTGTACTTCAATCACCTCGGTTTAGTCAGGGTGTCAGGTACTACAACACTGCGTTAATTGGAACCCTATAAAATAATCCAACATTTACATTCAAAGATGTACACGGCTATACATAAGGTTATTACAACAAAAGAAGAATATAAGACACAAAATCCAAGGATACCTCCAACATATATAATAAATTCTATTATTATAGCTCCATCCATGGAGAAAGAAGACCCCATAGAAACCACTCCCATAAACAGGTAGATTTGTTAAAATGTCTCCTTGTCATCATCCTTTTGCAACAACGCTTATTTTCGTACATAGCTGGTAAGCACTCCGAAAGATAACTAGAATGAAAATATCTTTTTTTTAATTAAAAACAATTTTATCCCGACAAACTAGAGACACAAAAATATTGATATTCCTCTTTCAAAAAACGTCTATTGCCTTGCGATTGAAAAGATGGCAATCCGGCGCCACTTTTGGAGTCACATGGCATGTGATGGCATTAATAACTAGCGCGTGTTAAGTCACCCACTACAGTGTTGAACAGTCTAACTAACCATAAGATGGCAATCCGGCGCCACTTTTGGAGTCACATGGCATGTGATGGCATTAACTAGCGCGTGTTAAGTCACCCACTACAGTGTTGAACAGCCTAACTAACCATCTGTTTATTTAATATAGGTATGCCTTGATCACAAATCACAATTAACTAATTAACTCTTCAACGGCCAATATAAATATTCATGGACGTCGATCGATCCCCTCACTTGCACACTTCAAGCTTCACTGCTCCACACTCCACACTCAACAGTGCCCACACTCCACACTCCACAGTACCCACACCACACTGCACATCGATTGCACAAACCCATATATCTAGCTAGCTATATATTTAGCTAGTTCATCTCATCATCTGAGGTGAAGAATTTAACCGGTTGATTCTGCTTTCTTGTATACCAAAGGCACGTACAGTCACCAACTCAGCATGACAATGGCCATTGCGTCGACGAAGGATGATAAATACAAATACAACATTACATTTTGACGACAATACAAATACAACATCAAAGCATATTGTAAAAATTAACTTCTCTATGTCAGTAGGCGTACACAATTTGCCACAAGCTTAACAAAGCGGATTTTCTCCATCTATATATCCACACCTTTGCGATCAACCGATTTACGTG
>SPJY01027429.1:5033-30690 GCA_005191435.1 Raddia distichophylla | reverse complement strand
GAACCCCTTTTGCTTTATATTAGTGCGACGACTCATGTATTCAGTGTTGTGGTGGCCGTAGAACGGGGGGAGGAAGGATTTTTGCAAAAAGTACATCGCCCGGTCTACTTCATTAGCTAAGTATGGGGTGACTCCAGAATACGTTATCCGCAAGTGCAAAAGCTGTTATACGCGGTACTCATCGCATCTCGTAAGCTTAAGCACTATTTCCAGGAGCACAATATTTCGGTGATTACTTCTCCTGATTGGGGACATCCTCCACAATCGAGAAGCCATTGGAAGAATAGCAAAGTGGGTAGTCGAGCTTGGAGCTTTTGACTTAGCATTCAAGCCCCGACTGGCCATTAAGTCTCAAGTACTAGCTGATTTCGTTGCCGAGTGGACTGAGTTACAAGTTCCGCGGCAGTAGAGGATCTCGAATACTGGACAATGTATTTCGATGGTTCCCTCACGCTCAGTGGCGCGGGGCTGGAATTGTGCTCATATCCCCGAGTGGCGAGAAGTTGAAATATGTCCTTCAAATTCATTTTTCAGCAAGTAACAACGTCGCCGAGTATGAGGCACTCCTCCATGGTCTCCGTATCGCCATATCGCTCGGTATCCGACGAGTGGTGGTTCGTGGGGACTCTTAGCTCGTGGTCAATCAAGTTCAAAAAGGAGTTGTCTTGTCTTGGAGATAGCATGGTTGCGTACTGCCAGGAAGTGAGAAAGTTCGAGGACAAATTTGACGAGCTGGAGTTAAAACATGTACTCCGCCTTGACAATGATGCAGCAGATGAACTAGCAAGGATGGGTTTCGGGGGCATCAGTTCTGGCTGGTATATTCATGTAAGAACTTCACAAGCCTTCAGTCAGTCAGCTACAGAAGCCGAGTGATCCAGAATAAAAACTCGAGGCAGAGGTCGACATCATCAATCTGGGGTGGACTCAACCTTATTTGGATTATATCTTGAAGGATGAGCTTCCTGAGGACCGCACCATGGCTGAAAGCATCATGCGTCGCAGCAAAAATTATAAAGTAGTCGGGGACGAGCTCTTTCGGAAGAGTAGTTATGGAGTACTCAGGCGGTGCATCTCAGAGCAAGAAGGACGGAAATTACTCAAAGAAATTCACTCGGGTGACTATGGGCATCACACAGCAACAAGTTCACTAGTAGGCAAAGCTTATCGCCAATGCTTCTTTCGGCCAACGGCGGTGACGCATGATCAAGACATTGTGAAGACATGTGAAGGTTGCCAATTCTTCGCAAGGCAGATACACATGCCGGCTCAGGATCTACAAAAAATACCAATCACCTGGCCTTTCGCCGTCTGGGGGCTCGACATGGTAGGACCCTTGAAGAAGGACCAAGGTGGTTTCACTCATCTCTTCGTTGCATTGACAAGTTTACCAAGTGGATTAAGGCAAAGCCAGTCACCAAGATCACGACAGCCAAGGCCAGGGAATTCTTCCAAGAGATCATGGTTCGGTTCGGCGTGCCTCATCAAATCAGCACCAACAATGGCGAACAATTTAAGAGCAGTGAATTCCAAGATTGGGGAGACGAACTCGGCATCAAGATTTGCTACGCTTCGGTGGCACATCCCTAGAGCAATGGGCAAGTTGAATGTGCTAATGGCATGCTCCTTCAAGGAGTTAGAGCAAGAATATAAGATCGGCTCAAGCCATACGCCATGCGATGGGTTAAGGAACTGCCTTCGGTCCTTTGGGGGCTTAGAATAACTCCCAGTCGGACGATAGGGCAAACACCTTTTTCCCTAGTATATGGCTCTGAAGCGGTCCTGCCAACCGAATTGAAGCACAAGTCTTCTCGAATCCAACACTTTGAAAAAGATCATTCAGAGGAGAGTCGACTTGAAGACCACGACCGATAGGAAGAAGAAAGGGAGGTGGCGACAATCTAGTCAGCTAAGTATCTCCAGGGCATAAGTCGCTATCACAATCACAATGTACGAGGCCGCGTTTTCGCCAGAGGAGATATGGTCTTACGACAAAATCAAAAGTGCGAACACAAGCTCTCCCCAAGCCGGGAAGGCCCCTACATAGTTGATGAAGTGACACGTCCGGGGGCTTACCGGCTCAAGCGCGAAGATGGATCAGTCGTCCCCAATACTTGGAACATTCAACAGCTACATCGCTTTTATTCTTGAGAATTGTATTTAGATTTCCCTTTGTAATGAATAAAGCTTTCTTGACTTGCTACTCAACCACTTTTTGACTACGCAGTAAGTCGGGGGCTATACTTAATAGTGTGCGCCGTTTACCGCACCCTATATTTTTTATCAATAAAGTAATTCCTTATTTCCTATTTTGCCTTTGTGATTATGGAAATTTGAGTGATATTAGTTTTGAAAAAGCGACGCTCTAACTCGATCAGTCGGGAAGAGCGCGTAGCAAAGTGAAACTTAACACCACTCGGATAAAACCATATGAGTAGATCAGCAAGAGGGAATAAGTTATTACAATAATAATTAAACCAGTTCACATGCATCAGTGTTTAGTGCACTAAGTTTCACATGGTTCACAGGTCTAAATTGTCCACCAAGGTCGCAGCTATATCCTCAACATCTTCCATAAGGCTCTTGGCTTGGTCTTCAGTACAGTCGAAGCCCTCCGATAACATCAAGATCCATCTGAGGGTAGTGCGACTTCATAATAGCCAAAGATTGGCTCGTGCATGTTGTCGCGGCTTCCTTCACAACAGACTTGAGTTGCTCGGGGCTTCATTCAACTGCAAGATCACCTCTTCTATACAAGATGGCGGGGCTTCATCCGGGTGAAGGAATTGCAGCATAAGCTCAGTCGCCTTGAGGAGCTTACCACAAGCAGCCTCTAGTAAGAATATCTTGCCCCGAAGAACCTCAAATTGAGCATGCGTCTTGTTCTGATATGTTGCGAACCAGTCGGGCAATTATCAAATACAAGTCAAATGGCGGGCAAAGAACTTAATTCGGATTGGGATATTTACCTTCTAGTTCCCGGGTGGCCTTGTTAGCTTTGGCGCAAACGCGAAATTTCTTCTTCTCCAAGGCCTTGTACTGATTCCATAGCTGGTTTGCTTCCTTTTGGAGTTCAGCCATGGTCTTGTCATGGCATGAGAAATCAAAGAAGATCATAATCATAAGAAAAGCAGCCAATTGATCATTGAAGATGGGATAAAAACACTTACTGTGAATCATGGTGGTGTCTTTTGTATGCTGGAGCTGTAGCTTGGTGACCTCCTTTCGGAGGTTTTCTAGCTCCTCGTACTTTAGCTCCGCCACGGTCATCGCAGTTCTATACTCATTCTGGTCTTCGAGATCAGTGACCAGTTTCTGGGGATACTGGGACTTTTGTGCTGAACGCTTTCCCAGTTTTTGGAAAGAAAGAGTGAGACATAAGATATCACACGGAATCTAGAGCAGAAGTTATACATGGATTACCTGGACCACATTGGAGCAATGAGAAGCCATCAGCTCCACCACCTTCAAGTCGTTTTCTTCCTCAGCATCGTTAGCATCAAACCAGGTTGCATCCGACTTCCACTTGAGATGGAAGGAAGATTCATGGGCTTTGAAGAAGCGAGGGATGTCTTCAATTTCTTTCGAAGTCAGAGTAGAAGGATCGGCGGCTGCGGTGATATCAGCTGAGGCGGCAGTTGGTTCTGAATCTGGGACGGAGGAATTGGCTCCTAGTTCGGCAGTAGTGACTTCCGTTGGCTTCAGTGCAGGAGACGGTGGAATTACCATTGATTCGGGAGCAACATGATCACTCCTGGGTAAAGTGGTTGGAGGCAGTATAACTTCACTAGGTGATGTCTCGCTTGGGAAAGCTCGAGCCGGTGGGCCCATGGAGATGTTATCACTCAGTCTCCTGGAAGAACTTGGGCAATCAAGACAAAAATACCACTAAAGAAGAAGAGGAGGGCAGGAAGGCACATACTTGCTAGATATCTTTATCTTGATGCTTGGGCCTTTCCGAGTGGCTAGACCACTCGGGCAGCACCAGATGCACCACTCGACTCGGAAGTAGGCGGCATGGAACTTGAGCATGGCAGAGTGGGTTGCTTTGAAGGCAAAGGAGCTTGAGGCTCTTGTACCTTTGGACCCCCGTGACGATGCCTGATCAACGGCACCTCATCCTCTTCCTCCTTTTCATCTAATTCCAACAAGATCCTCTTTTCCTTCTTAGTGGGGCGCTTGTCTGCCGAGTCCTCTGCAGGACGTTTAGGTAGGGCAGCCTTCGACTGAGGAATGTCAGGAAGAGGGGGATCGGAGAAAAAGGTGGTGCGTCCCTGAAAACCAAACCGGTCAGCATAAGATGAATGATTTGGTAACAAAGGTCTCGAAGCAAGTTCTTAATACCTTTGGAGCGGGGTTCTTTATTCTGAAAGGCTTCAGGCACTCGGAGTTATCCAATATGGTGCCGGGAGCAAAGAGTTCAGCAGTCCTTGCTTGAACATCGTCCTCTGAGATTTTTTTTGCTTGACTCCCGAGTCGGATCTTTACGTTCGGAGTACTCGAATGCTGGGTGAACACGATCCTTGAGTGGTTGTATCTGGCGGCCATAAAAATTCATGACCACACCGACACCAGTCAGGCCCTTCGACTTTAGTTTCTTGATCAAGCCAAGAAGCTCCTTTTCTTGGTCCATTTCACTCTCCGCGGGCAAAGAGGTCCAGGAAGAGGTGACAGTTGGGAATGCCTGGAAAAAGCAGGAAGAGCAGGGGTAAGGTTGGAGCAATAAAACCACTCGCCATGCCAGCCCTTGTTAGAAAACTTCATTGCGAGGGAGAAGTAGAACTTCTTGGCACCTTCCCTCAACTGAATGCCAGCTCCCCCGACTGCTTTAGGAGCTCTTTTGCTAGGGAAGGACTTCAGGAGAAGTCAAACGAAAAAGATTAAAGTGAGGACGTACACTCTGATATGCCTTGCAAAGATGGACAAAAACAACAATTTGCAGAATGGAATTGGGGTTGAGATTGGTGAGCTCAATTCCATAAAAGTGCAGAAGACCGCGCAGAAAGGGATCGACAAGAACCCCAAATCCACGAACAAAAAAAGGTTCAAACACCACGATTTCTTTAGATCGAGGTGTGGGAACTATCTCACCAGCAGCGGCACGCCAAGATATGAGCTCCTGGGTTGGCAAAATGCTAGAGAAACCAGCCTTACTAGCCGTTCGTCCGTTGTTGTGGATTCCGCCCAATCTTTGGAGCTGGCGCCCATGGTGACTTCAGCAGCAGAAGAGGATGACAACGACATCACGGATTGTGGCTAAAGCTGCAGTGATCGAAAATCTAGAAGATCTGTGAAGACCTGGGAAACCCTAGTGCAGATTGCAAAACACGACAGCGGAGCTTGCTGCGAGCGTGAAGAAGGCACAGAAGAGTTCTGTGAATAGGCAATGTGCTATTTGAAGGCTTCAGCATCAATTTCGGGCTAGGCTTAAGCCCGGCTTGGGAAATGCTATTGCTACAATGGGCCAAAAATCGCGAGAATATCTAAGCTACTCCGTGAAGTACGGGAGATAAGGCTTTGAGCTAAATCCCTATCACTCAGGGACTAGACCATTCGGCAATACTACATCAAGCAACCACTTGGACACGACAAGATTCAATAAAAAAAATGAACTCTACATAGATGGAGATGAAAATAGCAAAGGATTTCTTCATTAACTTCATCGGCTCCTAGGCAGGATTAAAAAAGGCTCTGTAGCCAGGCACAGTGAGCTAGGGCTCGTTGCCGGCTTACAGAGGGAACAAAAGAAGAAGAAAGAAAAAAAACCTGAGCCTACAACAGCTTGGGGACCAGCGCATCGATCAGGAGATGCCAGACCGCCCAGAGTTGCGGACGCACCCTGATGAGCGCGTCCACCGCTTCCTCGACGCGGATTTCCGCCATGCCCTGGTCGAATTGCCGCGACATTGCCGCTAGGGCGGCATTTGCGGCAGTGGCGGCGGCGGCTTGCTCGGCGGCGAAGGCGGCGGTGGCCTCGGCGGCGATGACGACGAAGGCGGCGTCTTCTGCCTCCTCGTCGAGCTCCCCCTCATCCTCCAGATCACCCATCACCTCATCCCCCTCAAGGTTGATGAGGGGGCCGAGTGGAGGGACGTCGCCGACTGGTCCTGCCGGTCGCGGCGGGGGTGGTTCCTCGCCAGCGGGAGGAGCACCCGTGTTCGCTGGATCTGCCATAACCAGTAAAGGTAGAAGAGAAGAAGTGAGGAGAAAAGACATGGAACTGAATGAGAACAATGGCACCACTCCTAGTCCTTTTATAATGGGGAGGAAGACGGAAGGACTACCTCGATCACAATGTGAATACAGTACTAAGGGACTGTATCGACAAGACGGCGGTAATTATGGTCGTACTTCCGCACGATCGCGAGGAATGCGCCAAGATTGGTCAAGGCTGATCAAAGCGCTCAACGCACAAACAAAGAAATGGAGCATACTTATCTTGGGCTGGGCCTAGGCCTGGTTTAAGAAAAACGCTCTTAAAACATGCTTTTTCCAGCTGAGCGTCACAAACAGTGGCTACATGCGCAGTTGAACTAAGTCAAAATTCAGCCTCGGTACGCTCCAAGTTGGGCCGATTACCGGAAGAGCTACCCTAAAATTTCCTCATGACATACCCCATGTTGGGTTACTAGCCAGCCTTGCATGTCAGGGTTGGGTGTTGATGAGGATTGGATACTGTTTCGAGGGTATGCCCCCACATTGGGCCAACTGTTGTATACCGCAACACGGATACAAAATACCTCTTAGCCAAACTTTATTCAAACGGTACACCCTTTATTGGGCCACCCGCTGTATTCCACTCTGATTGAATACAGTACCACTCGGCTGATGATACGCCCCATGATGGGCCGACTGCTGCGTTCCAATGGAACTAGGTATCGGAGGCTTATACCTATGGTATGCCCCATAACGGGCCGACAACTGCACACCGCCAGACGGAAGCAGAATACCATTCGGCAAGATGATACGCTCCATGTTGGGCCGACCGTTGTATTCTGCATGACAGAAATAGGTATCAGACTGTCGTTCTTTTGAAAAAAGTGTCCACATGTTGGACCGAGTACCGTGCACCACAACCCAGCACAAACATCAATCGGCTTAAGGTACTCCCCATGAAGGGCCGACCGCTGTTTCCTTATAACTGGAAACAGGTACCAAGCAGCCAAATTCGAGTAATATGCCTCACAATGGGTCAATCGCCAGCACACTGGCAAAACTGGGCTGAGTATTACTCAAAAAATACTAACATGAAGATCTCTCTTGAGTCCTTCATAGTCTCCTTGTAGATGACAAAAGGAAAACCACTCTACCAATCGACAAGTCATTTACCTCAACTATGAAGCACTCGGGGGGCTACTATGGACAACATGGGCCCCGGGTACCCTCACGGAAGGCCCATAAGCACATAAGAGGGGACGGCCCAAGTCGGCTATCCAGGGACGTGTACCAGTCAGATTCTTGGATAACTTGCCCGACAAGGAAGTGCCTAAAGATAGGAAGTAATCCCGATTTGTAAGGAGATCCTGATTGGTACAACCGAGTGCATATGTATGCGGGATAATCTAGAGATAAGAGTTCTGCTTAGAGTAGGACTCCTCCTTGTAAGACGCACCCCCTCCACTAGATAAAGGGGGGTGCGGCACCTTGGCTAGGCATCAGATCAAATACTCTCGAGACACAAATAGATCATGTGATCGCCTTGTAATTGAGAATTCCCCATATAATCCCAGAGCACAGGACTAGGGTATTACCTCCTCCATTGAGGGCCAGAACCTGTATAAAAAAGACTCCCTAAACTTTACAGGAATGGTTGGCGCTCTCTAGTCTGAATGCGCACCAACTTTGAAATTTCGATCTCATGTTCAAGAAGGCCACATTCACAACTGGGTTGCGCATTCTGAGAATAAACAGAGATTTCAGGTACCCAGATCTTACACCTATGGATTTTCGACGAGAAATGATGCACAACCTTGACCGGAATGGTCGGTGCTCTCAAGTCAGAACGCACGCCAACTTTCTAATTACGATCTTACTTTTCATCAAGGCCACGTTCACATGTGGGTTGCGCATTCCGAAAATAAACAAAGATTTCAGGTACCGAGATCTTACGACAATGGATTTTTGCGACAAATGCTGCACAAACAAGACATGAATGGTCGGTGCTCTGAAGTCGAAACGCGCACCAACTTTCATATTACGATCTTATTTTCAAGGCCATCTTCACACGTGGGTTGCGTATTCCGAGAAAAACTAGAGTTTTCAGGTACCCAGATTTTACACCTATGGATTTTCGACGAGAAATGTTGTACAAACTTGACAGGAATGGTCGGTGCTCTCAAGTTGGAACGCGCACCAATTTTCATATTACGATCTCATTTTCAAGAAGGCCACATTCACACGTGGATTGCGCATTCCGAGAATAAACACAGTTTGTGTTTTCAAGCACCGAGATCCTACACCTATGTATTTTCGATGAGAAATGCTACACAAACTTGACTGGAATGGTCAGTTATCTCATGTCGGAATGCGCACCAACTTTCTAATTACGATCTCATTTTCAAGAAGGCCACATCCACACGTGGGTTGCGCATTCTGAGAATAAACAGAGTTTTCAGGTACTGAGATCTTACACAAATGGATTTTCGCGAGAAATGCTGCACAAACTTGACATGAATGGTCGGTGCTCTCAAGTCGGAACGCGCACTAACTTTTAAATTACGATCTCATGTTCAAGAAGGCCATGTTCACACGTGGATTGTGCATTCCAAGAATAAATAGAGTTTTCAGGTACGCAGATCTTACACCTATGGATTTTCGACGAGAAATGCTGCACAAACTTGACATGAATGGTCGGTTCTCTCAAGTCGGAATGGGTACCAACTTTCAAATTATGCTCCCATTTTCAAGATGGCCATGTTCAGACGTGGGTTGCGCATTCCGAGAATAAACACAATTTTTAGGTACTATGATCTTACAGCTATGTATTTTCGATGAGAAATGCTGCACAAACTAGACTGGAATGGTCGGTGCTCTCAAGTCGGAACGCGCACCAACTTTCTAATTACGATCTCATTTTCAAAAAGGCCACGTCCACACATGGGTTGCACATTCCGAGAATAAACAGAGTTTTCAGGTACTTAGATCTTACACCAATGGATTTTTACAAGAAATGCTACGCAAACTTGACATGAATGGTTGGTGCACTGAAGTCGGAATGCGCACCAACTTTCATATTACGATCTCATTTTTAAGAAGGCCACGTTCACTCGTGGGTTACGCATTCCGAGAATAAAAGGAGTTTTCAGGTATCTAGATCTTACACCTATGGATTTTCAATGAAAAATGCTGCGCAAATTTGACAGGGGTCGCTGCTCTGAAGTCGGAACACGCACCAACTTCCAAATTATGCCCTCATTTTCAAGAAGGCCACGTTCACACGTGGGTTGCGCATTTCGAGAATAAACACACTTTTCAGGTACCCAGATCTTACACCTATGGATTTTCGACGACAAATGCTGCACAAACTTGACAGGAATGGTCGGTGCTCTCAAGTCGGAACGCGCACCAACTTTCAAATTATAATCTCATGTTCAAGAAGGCCACGTTCACACGTGGGTTGTGCATTCCGAGAATAAGCAGAGTTTTCAGGTACCGAGATCTTACACCTATGGATTTTCGACGAGAAATGCTACACAAACTAGACAGGAATGGTCCGTGCTCTCAAGCCAGAACGCAAACCAACTTTCAAATTACGATCTCATGTTCAATAAGGCCACGTTCACACGTGGGTTGCACATTCCGAGAATAAACAAAGTTTTCAGGTACCCAGATCTTACACCTTTGGATTTTCGATGAGAAATGTTGCACAAACATGACAGGAATGGTCGGTGCTCTAAAGTCGAAAAGCGCACCAAATTTCTAATTATGATCTCATTTTCAAGAAGGCCACGTTCACACGTGGGTTGCGCATTCTGAGAATAAACAGAATTTTCAGGTACAGAGATCTTACACCTATGGATTTTCGACGAAAAATGCTACACAAACTTGACAGGGGTCGGTGCTCCGTAGTCGGAACGCGCACCAACTTTCAAATTACGTCCTCATTTTCAAGAAGGCCACGTTCACACGTGGTTTGCGCATTTTGAGAATAAACACAGTTTTCAGGTACCCAGATCTTACACCTATGGATTTTCGACGACAAGTGCTGCACAAACATGACAGGAATGGTCGGTGCTCTCAAGTCGGAACGCGCACCAACTTTCTAATTACGATCTCATTTTCAAGAAGGCCACGTTCACACGTGGGTTGCGCTTTCCAAGAATAAATAGAGTTTTCAGGAACCGAGATCTTACACCTATGGATTTTCGTGAGAAATGCTGGACAAACTTGACATGAATGGTCGGTGCTCTGAAATCGGAACAGGCACCAACTTTCATATTACGATCTCATGTTCAAGAAGGCCACGTTCACACGTGGGTTGCACATTCTGAGAATAAACAGAGTTTTCTGGTACGTACATCTTATCTGATGTCGGAACGCGCACCAACTTTCTAATTACGATCTCATTTTCAAGAAGGCCACGTTCACATGTGGGTTGCGCATTTCGAGAATAAACAGAGTTTTCAGGTACCCAGATCTTACACCTATAGATTTTCGACGACAAATGCTGCACAAACTTGACAGGAATGGTCGGTGCTCTCAAGTCGGAACGCGCACCAACTTTCAAATTATAATCTCATGTTCAAGAAGGCCACGTTCACACGTGGGTTGTGCATTCCTAGAATAAGCAGAGTTTTCAGGTACCGAGATCTTACACCTATGGATTTTCGACGAGAAATGCTACACAAACTAGACAGGAATGGTCCGTGCTCTCAAGCCAGAACGCAAACCAACTTTCAAATTACGATCTCATGTTCAATAAGGCCACGTTCACACGTGGGTTGCACATTCCGAGAATAAACAAAGTTTTCAGGTACCCAGATCTTACACCTTTGGATTTTCGATGAGAAATGTTGCACAAACATGACAGGAATGGTCGGTGCTCTAAAGTCGAAAAGCGCACCAAATTTCTAATTATGATCTCATTTTCAAGAAGGCCACGTTCACACGTGGGTTGCTCATTCTGAGAATAAACAGAATTTTCAGGTACAGAGATCTTACACCTATGGATTTTCGACGAAAAATGCTACACAAACTTGACAGGGGTCGGTGCTCCGTAGTCGGAACGCGCACCAACTTTCAAATTACGTCCTCATTTTCAAGAAGGCCACGTTCACACGTGGTTTGCGCATTTTGAGAATAAACACAGTTTTCAGGTACCCAGATCTTACACCTATGGATTTTCGACGACAAGTGCTGCACAAACATGACAGGAATGGTCGGTGCTCTCAAGTCGGAACGCGCACCAACTTTCTAATTACGATCTCATTTTCAAGAAGGCCACGTTCACACGTGGGTTGCGCTTCCAAGAATAAATAGAGTTTTCAGGAACCGAGATGTTACACCTATGGATTTTCGTGAGAAATGCTGGACAAACCTGACATGAATGGTCGGAGCTCTGAAATCGGAACGGGCAAAAACTTTCTTATTACGATCTCATGTTCAAGAAGGCCACCTTCACACGTGGGTTGCACATTCTGAGAATAAACAGAGTTTTCTGGTACGCAGATCTTATCTGAAGTCAGAACGCGCACCAACTTTCTAATTACGATCTCATTTTCAAGATGGCCACGTTCACATGTGGGTTGCGCATTCCAAGAATAAACAGAGTTTTCAGGTACCCAGATATTACACCTATGGATTTTCGACAAGAAATGCTGCACAAAGTTGGCAGGGGTCGACGCCCTGAAGTCGGAACGCGCACCAACTTTCATGGGCGGAGAGCTTCCCCAATAGAGCTGTAAGAGACAACTTTTCCAATTCTCCGCTGTTGGAGAGGTAGGTGATAATGTCACGGTAGTCGTGCCTTGGAAGCACCCTCATCATCTTCCTGCATACATCAGCATCCGAGAACACACAGCCGAGCCCTCGAATCTCATTAATGATAGGGTTAAGCCTAGTAAACATGCTATTGGCAGACTCATTTGAAAGCATCTTAAACTGATCAAATATATCCTTCAACACAACTAACTTCTCTTCCATAACAGCCGAGGTGCCCTCGTGTATCTCCACTAGTGAGGTCCAGATTTCATGAGCTGTTTCTAGATTGCTAACGCGATCAAACAATTCCATACTAAGTCCTGAGAACATAGCGTTGATCGCCTTAGCATTGAGCTCTATTTTCTCAATTTGTGTGACATTGGGTTGTGCAACCTCAGCAATTTTGAAGACTAAAGGAGACTCAACCATTTTCCAAACCTCATACCCTAGAGGCGCTAGGTACATCCTCATGCGGGTTTTCTAATTTGCAAAATTTGTACCACTAAAGAGCGGAATCCTATTGGATGCAGCACTACCCCTGTCGGCCATCTCTAAGCGTTTAAGCTAAGCTAGAGATCCGAGCTCTGATACCACGTGAAAGGATCCTAGGCAGAGAGGGGGGTGAATCAGCTATTTCAAATTTTAGCTTTTTGCGTTTTGCTTGATTAATTAACCGATTAATCACCCAAGCTACTGATTTTTCCTACGATGCTAATCACGAAGCGAGAGCAAGCACGATGCAAACACAAGGACGGCTAATAGATGGCTCGAAGGCACGCACACGCAAACGACACAATATTGCAAGAGAGTGGTAATAAAGGACACAAGAGTGCAAACTAGGATTTTTACCGAGGTTCGGTACCCAAGTACCTACTCCCCGTTGAGGAAGCCTTAGACACACTTAGGCCGGGTCTCCCTCGACCCTAATCCTTAATCCACTAGTGGTTGCTCCTTCACTAACGGATGGCCGAGGCGAGCAACGTACCTCTCACACTGGTCGAGGCGAGCAACGTACCTCTCACACGACCGTGAGTTCTTCCACAAGCGGAAGCTCCTCACGTACCCACGACCTTGACGAACGAAGACGCTAGCACTCCAAGAATGGAGTGACCCCGGACGCTTCCGAGGGTTTCCATCGCCTTCGACGGACGAAGACGATGCACCCCCTATGCCTAGGAGGTGACCACCCTTCCAAAGAGTGGGTTTTGGGAGTGGATGATGAAGAAGGTCTTGCGAAGGCGGAACACCAAGAAAACCAAGGGAAAATCCAATCCGGCAGGTGAATCCCGAAGAGCACAAAGAAAAAACCCCCAAATCCTTACCTAGACGGTGGACATGGCACCTCAAACCCCAAGCACCATGGGAGAGCTCATGAACCCTAGAGAACTTGTGTATGGATGCAAATGAGTCTCTCACCTCATCCCTTCGGACAGCACACGCTTTTATAGTGCCCCGCAATTTCTTCCAAGAAGAAATATCGCGAGATGCAAGTCAACTATGTTCGGAGCATCCTGCAGGCCAGTTCGGACTCTTCGGACTCCGCTGTGCTCTGTACCCAAAATAAATAATTTGGACAGAGCAATATGAACTGAATCTGGATGATCTGGACTGGAGTTCGGACGATCCGAACTCAACTGGACTGAGCAATTAAATTCTGAATTTTCAGAGCGAGCGATCTCTACGGAGTCTAGAAGATCCGGATTGGAATCCGGGCGATCCGGATTGAACTCAACAAAGCATTTTTAGCTCTATAGCTTTGGATTTTTACGCCTAAGCCCCGGACTCAACCTGAAATGATTTTCAATGTGCTCCAAGGGATCCAAAGGCTAGAAAAAGAGTTTTCTCCATGGCATCTCAAAACATCTAATTCTGACACAAGCGAAAAATAAAAGAGTAACTTAATGTCCTTAGTCTTGTGAATCAATCACCAAAACCAAAAACTTAGTCATGGACTCATGACTCTTACAATCTCCTCTTTTTTGGTGATTGATGACAACACCTGTAGCTCTATGTCATATAGCTCAAAAGATGGGTTAGCACAAATCATATATCTCAAATGAAGTTCAGAATATGATGCATGACAAAAGATAATAATAAGCGCTCCCCGAGATAGATGCATTAAATTTCAGCAGTTTAAACGACCACAAGAGTTCACAAGTGCATTATAGTTAACCAACCCAACATCACAAGAGCCACAACACAAGTTCAACCACAAGTTTAACATCACAACCAATAAGAGCCAAATTAAGTGCAAATAAACTCAAGATAGAGCTAGCTAAGGACATTCTCCCCCTTTGGCAACAAGCACCAAAAGGAGAAGAGAAGAGGATTTGCGGTGATCACTTGTCCTTTTTCTTGAAAGTACCACAAACGTAGGTGAGAATGTTCTTCACTATCTTCTTGCGAGGAGGAGCCGGAGTTGAAGCTGGCAACGATGCAGCTAAGGAAGAATCATCCCTGACAGAGATGCTTGGCCCAGAAACATGCTCTGGTGCAAAAGACTCTGGTGGCATGGACTGGTAGACTTCTTCCCAAGTAAGGTACCGACAAGGATTGTCAACACCCACATCGAAGAACCGATCTGCTAAATGTTGCACAGAGCCATAAAGATCATTAAAACGGGCATCAGCTGTCGCCCTCCAATCAACATCCTCACGGTGCCAATCAACATTCTGACGGTGCCATTGCTCAACCTGTTGTTGCCACTATGCCTGTTGTCGGAACCTCTCAACACCCTCATTGTGCCAATCCACATATGTCAGGTGGTTGGCGTTATATCCAGCAGTGAAAGTAGAGAATTGTTGTGCAAAGCTAGAGAAGTCCCACTGTGGCGGAGGTGGAGGTGGCATGAGCTGAGCCGCTGGTGGAGAAGGTGGAGGCACATAAGAAGATGTCCCAGCCGGGTGTGCCTCCCACTGACTCCCGCCCTGAGGCTATGGCTCAAATGGAGCAGAGTGTGGCTATGCCTGCTCCCACGGATCCCATGCCTCTGGCTCATCATCATCACGTTTTCTGATCCTGTACACTATCATCTTGGTCCTGAGAGAAGAAGCTGCAATTATTTGCTTTTGTGCCAGATATGAGCACAAAATGTGACCAAGACACAATGTTTTCCTCTTATCCCTCTCATGATGCACTCCTCCATCTCACCAAAAAGTAGGTCTGTAATGTCAATAGGGTCACCCTGTAGAATGTGGTGGCAGGTCCACTGAAACACTGGCCCAAATTTGTCGGTATTACCACCCCGATTTATGATGGTCTTCCGAAGAATGGAAGTAAGAGCTGCAGCCAACAGGGTCAGAAAGGCAGTCTTATCTATGGAAAAGTCAGCAAACCCTGTATTCTGGAATAAATCTTTGATGAGGTTGAGAGGAGGAGACACGGACATTCCCTTTCATTTGCCACCCTCATACATGAGGTCATGAATTCGAACCTTGTGAGAATCACTATGATCAAGATTGAGTGCTCTGCTAGTTGACCAAGATGGAAGAAGTACTCCTGCTTGTTGTAGGTGAAGAACACAATGCGGCGGTCACGACTCACCCACATAGTAGCATATATCTCTTGCACCACCTTGGGATCATATTTGAATGGAGTGGAGAGAAGACCTACAAGGCCTTGTGAGGTGGAGCATCCATTCATAATAGTCCGACTGTGAGTGACAGAGTTTACTCGAGCCCAATCGATGTACCGTGGTTCCATCTCGATAAGCATTGAAAAGGTCTTTGTGAACCAGAGTACGAAATTTGTTATCATCAATAGTGGGGATGAACCACTTCCTCCTCTTCACATGCCTGAGTTGGCGAATCTGGGGATCAGTCCATGTGAGAAGGTTATGGGACACAGCCCCGTAAGTGGTGAACACCGACCCAAAAGCCTCAGTGTCATCCTCCAACTCCTCTTCCTCTGAAGAAGGTTGCTCCTCAACCTCATAGTCAACATCCATTTGATCTTGCTCATCTTCATCACTCGCAGACCGAGGAGGAGTAGTAAGCCTCCTCGTACACCACTTGCCTGCCAACTTCTTTCGAGGCCTGCTTGAGGACCCTGATCCCTCCATTCCAAAAGATGGTGTCATATAGACAGGAGGAGGAATGGTGCCTAAGCTCTTTCTACCTCCTCTTGTGTACGACCTGCATTCTTTGTACGGGCCATTTGAAACTGCCACTGTGGTCCTTTGCACAACACACAACCGCACACACTGCCTTTACAAGAATACCCCCAAATCACACTGCCCAAGACAACCACTGACGACTCAATCTCAAGCAAGTAATCACAGTAACTTAATTCCCTTGGTCCAATACCACTGCATCACAATCCATGGCATCCATAGACAAGTTCATCACCAAACCAAAGGAGGCCAAGGAACTAGGGCATGAATCTTAGAGCTAAAGCAATGGAAATTGAGGAATGAAGTCACAAGTGACTTACCATGCCCTAGAAATGAGCCCCCTTTGAACTTAGTCGAGGAAGATGGAGCAATCCTTGCCGAACCCTAGATAGGAGGCAAGAGCATCCACGAGTAAATTCGGCCAAGAGAAGTCCTCCTGCGACGAATCAGTCCGTGCAAGAGAAGGAGGACCTCGAGGGCTTGCAAATTTCCGAAGGAAATCGAGTGGAGCGCCGGCATGGAGGAGATCGAACTGGTGTGTAGGAGAGGAGGAGAGAGGGAAGAGACGTGGCCTGAGGAAGAACTGGAGAGGTGGGTTGAAGAATAGAGGTAAAGAACCACTTAAAGAGGCAAAACCCGACCCCCACCGGCCAGTTCGTATGGTCTGGACTCGAATCCGGACGGTCCGGACTGGCCGCGATAGTAGCTGCACGGGAAATTAATTTCAACGAGCGATCTGAACTAAGTCCGGACGGTCCAAACTCAAGTCAGATTGCTCTGTCTCGACCTAATCCGCTCCCAATTGCAAATATTTGCTCCAAAGTGTTAAAAAACCAGGTTTCCATAACCAATTTTCACATGTATTCAAAAACAATATTTTCAACCACAATTTCCAAGCAATTTTCATTCTTTTGGTTCATGCTCCCCCTTAATTCATGAACTATCTAGTGAGGATTTTGCCAATTTGTGAGTGATTCATTCTAATAGCACTAGAATTGAGTACTTCTCCCCCTTGGTGATGTGATTCAAGCAAGGACTACTTAGTGAGCTTTGGGAGTTATACGAGCTACAAATACACTCATTACTTCAATATATGAACAAGTACGCCATTACTAGGTCATTAGATCACAAAGAGCAACAATAGCTATTTTAATAAATGATATTCAAATATTTATATGACCTAGAACATATAGTAGGTGTATCATAGCCAAAGGTATCATAAGATTAATCAATACCTTACATGGGAAACACTAGTGCTAACAAGAGCTAGGACATGAAGCAAATCACATAGTGTTACAATCCTGCTAACATGGGTTGCAAAACATTTTAGTTAAGCATTTTCTCCTTTTTCACATAAACATTTCTTGCCAATTTTTTATCACAAATTTTGACGTTGTCTCAAGCCTTTTATCGACATAATCCAGCATGACAATGAAGATATATCCCAACCCCCCCCCCCCCCCCCCCCCAAGTTCATGGCTAAGTGCTATGACAAGCCATCTCGTTGGAGAGTCATTGGTGAGACAATTTTCAGCAGTTTTCTTTTATTTTTTCCCAACGTTTCATTAAATTTACCCTAGAAGGCATTTCAAGTAATACATAGCAATGAGCAACATGTTTAGAACTTGTAGTACTAGGTTAACCAAGGAAGTAGATCAAGCAAGTGATACTAGAGGCTGTGATCAACCTAGCACATGACATAGGAATTCGTATTAGCCCATTTATTTGATTCAAGCACATATTGAACAAGTGATCTTGTGACTAAGCAAAGGCTCTCTCTCAAGTTCATACAAAGGAACAATAAAAGCAACTTGAAAGCAAGTATAACAGGCAAAGCTCACCAATGGTCACTAGCACATATACAAAGAAGTATTATAATGGGACCACTCCCGTAGCTATGTCTCAAGCCGTGTTTGATCTATCTAAAATGTTCAATTCATTTCTCAATTTGCAAAAACATGCTTCGTCAAGTGGCTTGGTAAAAATGTCAGCAAGCTGGTCTTCCGTCCTCACATGTTCTAGCACAATGTCACCCTTCATCACATGGTCCCGAAGGAAATGATGGCAATATCAATGTGCTTTGTGCCAGACTGTTGGACCGGACTGTTGGCAATTTTAACCGCGCTCTCATTATCGCATAACAAAGGCACATGGTCAAGTTTAATTCCATAGTCAAACAACGACTGTGTCAAGAAGGGCAATTGTGCACATGAACTCCCTGCCGCTATATACTCAGCCTCAGCGGTAGATAGCGCCACGGAGTTTTGTTTCTTCGAAGCCCAAGATACTAAACAGCTCCCTAGGAAATGACATGCCCCGGAAGTGCACTTGCATTCAATCTTGTAACCGACATAATCTGAGTCAGAATAGCCGAGGTGCTTAAATCGCGCACCCTTCGGGAACCAAATACCAATGCTAGGAGAGCGTTTCAAGTATTGAAAGATTCGTTTCACAACAGTCATATGAATTTCTCTAGGGGAGGCCTAAAATCTAGAGCACATGCAAACACTAAAAATTATATCTGGCCTAGAAGCAGTTAGGTATCGTAACGCACCAATCATGGACCTATGGAGCTTAGGATCGACGTGCATACCTTCGGTGTCGAGGTCCGAATGCCCATTTGTTCCCATGGGCGTTCTGATCGGCTTGCAATTTTGCATCCCAAAGCGCTTCAGCAGGTCTTGGACATATTTTTCTTGTGAGATGAAGGTGCCAGTTTTGAGCTGTCTGATTTTAAATCCCAAAAAGAAAGTCAATTCTCCCATCATAGATATTTCAAATTCCTTTGACATCATCTCACTGAACTCTGTAGTCAAAGCTTCATTGGAGCTCCCAAAGAGTATGTCATCAACGTACACTTGGCATATGAACAAATCTCCAATGACCACCTTTGTGAATAGAGTGGAATCCACTCTTCCAACCTTGAAGCCTTTCATGGTGAGAGAATCCCGGAGTCTTTCATACCATGCCCTTGGAGCTTGCTTCAGACCATACAGAGCCTTTGAGAGCTTGTAGACATGATTGGGGCGTTGAGGATCTTCAAACCCTGGGGGCTGCTCAACATATACCAGCTCATCTATGTATCCATGCAGAAATGCACTCTTGACGTCCATCTGCTTGAGCACTATGCTGTGACAGGTGGCAAAAGCTACAAGTAGACGAATAGCATCCAACCTGGCCACCGGTGCATATGTATCCCAACAATCAATGCCTTCGACTTGTGTGAAGCCATGAGCTACAAGTCTTGCTTTCTTTCTTACAACCACTCCAAACTCATCTTGTTTGTTTTTGAATACCCATTTGCTGTCTATGACATTGCGGTCAGATGGTCTCTCAACTAGGGTCCAGACCTTGTTTCTCTCAAAGTCGTTGAGCTCTTCATGCATCGCATTGATACAGTCATCATCCTCCAATGCTTCCTCGACCTTCTTTGGCTCAATCATCGACACAAAAGCCTGGTGCTCACACACGTTTGCAGCCCTTGACCTAGTCCGGAATCCAACTGTTGGATCTCCAATTACTTGCTCCACTGGATGGTCTCTGGCAATAGTGTGGTGTTGTCTGACAAGCTGAGGAGCTCTCTCCTCTGACTCTGCTTCAGACTCGATGACTGTCTCAGGTTGTGGTGCACTCGCTGAGCTGTCTCTCTGAGATGAAACTCCCCCTGAGTCCAAGGCAGGCTCAGGTGTGGATGGTGCTACAGGTACTGTCTCCTCTTGTCTAGCAGCAATAGGTCTCACATCTTCCACCTCTATCTGTCTGACAGCTCTGGCTAGAGATTCATCAGCAACATCCTCCAGATTCTCATGCTCCCCTTGGCTCCCATTGGACTCATCGAACTTGACATCCCATGTCTCCTCGATCAACCGACTTGCTTCATTAAATACTCTGAACATACTTCCTTTGGCTGAATATCCAAAGAAGATACCAGTATCACACCGGCTCTGGAACTTCCCAAGTTGCTGTCTCTTCTTGAGACTGTTAGAGCTATGATGCTCTCTGCCTCTATTCCCCCACACTTCTGGGCGAAGTGGTCTCCATGGCTGTCTATCTCATCAACATTCAGCCGTCCACTGTCCTTCAAGGTGCCACACGAATTGAGCGTCTCTATAGCGAGCCCGCTGAGTGCAGTCATCTTCGCACCTTTGGGTGTGTTGCTTGCGCCCTTCTTCAGCCTCGTGAGCGCACCAAGCTGACTGCTCAATCTGTGCGTTGTGCTTTTCTTGGCTATGACTCTAAGCGCAAAGGGCTTTCGCTACTGGGATCCTCGTGGTTGTCGGATTCGAGTCTTTCAAAATGTCTTGTTTGATGAGTCTCGTCCTTTCTTTGATAGGCCCTCGTCTTCCGACTCTCACTGTGACACTTCTTCCTTACTTGAATCTCTCTCTTTTCTTAGTCTACCTACGTGTTTTGCTTTGCCCTCTTCCTCTACTTTAGCTCCACCACCTCCACCTTCACCCCTCCCCACTCAAACACCTCCACCTTCACCTACCATCATCCCTGATTCCTCTCCACTCCTCCCCAGACTTACTTTGGCTCCCCTTGTTCCACCTTCCTTGCCCCCCGCCCTATCCCTAGCCTCTCCCTCTTCCTCCTTCCGCTTCAGATCCTCCATCATCTTTACGCACACTTAGTTCTCCTCCGTTCACCTACTCTCGTCGCGCTTCCTCTTCCTCTGCTCTACCACCCACTCAGGATGCTACTCCACCCACTCAAGATGTTTCTGCTTTCGCCCCTCCTCGGTACGCTCTTCGTGATCGGATAAAGATCCTTCCTCCAGACCGTTATGGTTTTTCTGCTCATGTCACCAACTACTCTGAGCCTACCTCTTACCGTGATGCTGTTGCTCATCCTGAGTGGTAGTTCGTGATGGCTGAGGAGCTTGCTGCTCTTGAGCGCATGAGCACTTGGGATCTTGTCCCTTGTCCCTCCACCGTCACTCCGATCACGTGCAAGTGGGTCTATAAGATAAAGACTCGCTCCGACGGTTCTCTTGAGCGCTTCAAGGCACACCTAGTGGCTCGTGGCTTTCAACAGACGCGTGGTCTTGACTATGGAGAGACCTTCTCTCCGGTTGCTCATAGGACCACCGTCCTCACTCTTGTGGCTGTTGCTTCTGTTCGTCAATGGACCATCTCGCAACTCGATGTGAAGAATGCCTTTCTTCAAGGTGAGTTGCGTGAGGAGGTCTACATGCACCCTCTTCCTAGCTACTGGCTACACTGTTCCTGATGGTCATGTGTGTCGCCTTCATCACTCTCTCTATGGCCTTAAGCACCCCCCTCGTGCTTGGTTTGAGCGTTTTGCTTCGGCTGTCACTATCGCTGGCTTTGTTCCTAGTAAGAATGACCCTGCGCTCTTTGTGCACACATCCTCTCGTGGTCGCACTCTTCGTCTCCTCTACGTTGATGACATGCTCATCACTAGAGATGATCCTGAGTATATTGCCTTTGTCAAGGAGCGCCTCAGTGAGCAATTCCAGATGTCTGATCTGGGCTCCCTTTGATACTTTCTGGGGATTGAGGTTGACTCCACGCCTGAGGGCTACAACCTTTCTCAGCGCAAGTATATCCAGGAGCTTATTGATCATGCTTGCCTCAGTGACGACCGAACTGCTGACACCCCGATAGAGCTTCATCTCCAACTTCGGACCACTGATGGGGTTCCCCTTAAGGATCCTACTCGCTACCGCCACCTTGTTGGGAGCCTTGTCTATCTTCACATCACTCGCCCTGATGTCTCCCACGCTGTGCACATTCTCAGCCAGTTTGTCGCCTCTCCCACCAGTGTGCACTACGGTCACCTCCCTCGGGTTCTCCGCTACCTTCGTGGTACAGCTGATCGTCGCCTGTTCTCTAGCACCCAGCACCACCTCGGCTGGTGATCCAGCTGATCGCAAGTCTGTTTCAGCCCATTGCATCTTCCATGGCTCTTCGCTCATCTCCTGGAAGACTAAGTGCCTGGCGGTTGAGGTCACGTGGTTTCGGTTGCTTCTTGCCAATCTCGGTGTCATTGTCTCTGCTCCGACCACGTGGCGCCATCAGCATTGCTCATGATCCCGTGAAGCATGAGCTCACCAAGCATATCGACGTCGATGCTCAGTTGCTCACGTGCAAGATCAAGTGATTACTCTTCGTCGTGTGCCTTTGCAGTTTCAGCTCGCTGACTTCTCCACCAAGGCATAGACCAGGGTGCAGCATGCTTTTCATCTCTCCAAACTCAATGTTGTTGATCCACCATGAGTTTGAGGGGGGTGTTAGATTAGATACTTGTATAGGGTCTCCTGTGCATTTTTCCCTTTCTCTTGCACTTGTACATCTAGCCCATTTTGGGCCCATAATGAATTAAGCTGCACAATTCACATTAGCAACAACAATGATTAGGTCCTGAGTGGTGTGTTTTTGTTGTGATTAGATCCAAAGTGGTATGTGTACTACTGAGATTATGTGCGATATTTGATGTATAGGCCTTTTAAAACCCTTTGACTTTCTCTCTGGACATGAGTGAGGATGAGTTCACCTATGAAGATGATTCTATTGATGAAATGGATGAAATGGAGGACGATGAAACTCCTAAAGAGGTGTGTTTGTTAGTTGTGCTTTTCTCTATATGCATCTTTGAGATCAGCTAGTTAATGTGTCTTGTGTACCATAGCCTCATGTGACACCCTTGTCTGTTTGGTAAGAGTTTGTGGGGTTGTGCGTGCATATGAATGTGGTGTACACTTTAAGAAAGAAAATTGACATATGTTCCATCATTGACGCTATTGCCAATGTATAGCTTAACATGTGACTCTTGTGTGTTTGCTTGTTTGTTCATTGTATAGCGTGAGACTGGCAAGGGAGTGGCTGAAAACGCCTTTGAGACACCTGCTTGTGACAAGAAAGCAAAGATTGCAACGCCATCTAGGCCGAACACAGGTACTTGTTGCCCTATCGAGTTTATCTAGTATGTATATATAGACTCCCATCAGTTGCAACTGACGGAGCCCTCCGTCAGTTATATCGTGTTCTACAAAAATCCGTTATGAAATTCTTCGATCCATCCGCACATCTTGTTAGTCTTGTTAAAGTCTCACTATCTACCAAATTTTACATTTTTTTCAAATTTTTTACTACTTCTTTCATATTTTTCAAAATCAACCTAATCGGAGGCTCCACAACACTTTAGAACGCTGATTTTGGAAAATACAAAACAAATAGTAAAAAAATTCAAAAAAACGTAAAATTTGGTAGATTAGGAGATTTTAAAGAGATGAACAAGATGTGCTATTCGGATCGAAGAATTTCATCATCGATTTCTCAAACACGTCCCAATCCTGTTAGCCGTCAGTTGCAACTGACGGGAGCCTAACTCTATATTGTTGTGATGTGTACATAGGTTAAGCGCTGAAATTAGTAATAAGCATGTAGGATTACATTATAGTTAGTGTTGTCAGAGTGGAATTAGGTATAGATTACCCTTAAAGGTATATATTGTTAGGGTTAGGGTCAGGCCGTCTTTCTTCCACACAATTAGGGTTAGGGTTAGGCTCGTCGGCCGACTAGGCTTGTCGTCATCTATCGCTGAGTTGCCATCTCCGCCGTGCACTGCCACAGCTCTTCCTCTGTCATGACCCCGGTGTCTCCACTGGGAATCCAACACCATGATACGATACTAGGCCCAGATTAGCATCTCATGATGGACAATGGTGGAAATCATCGCAATGCAACAATTAACTAGATTCAAATGACCATTAAGGTAGCAACATTTGCTAATATGTAAGGAACAAACATCCCTGTTGTTAATGACAATAGGAAATAAAGTTCAGAGTAGCGGAAGAACGTTTGCGATGATGTCCAAGGCGTTGACCTGGACAACACAGCTAGTCCTGCACACCTCCACTTGGACCCTCTTGATCCGTCTTATCACTTGAATAACAAATATATCTGCGATAGGTATAATGAGTACGCAGCTACCCAGCAAGCTATCCTTAATTATGAATGCAGGAACAAGAGATGGGTGGTTATTTTACCAAAGCAGCACCTATCTATTCAATTGTTTGATTAAACAACAGTCATTTAGTTAACACCAGTGAATATCCTATAACACAAATTCCATAGGCACTCTCTGCCCACACTTGACCACAGGGTGGCCAAGCGGCAAAATAGGCACTCTCTACCCACACATGACCTAACGGCGGTCATGCGGCACAACGAATAAGCACTCTCTGCCCACACTTGACCCGAAGACGATCATGCGGCACTAAGGGAACAGGCACTCTCTGCCCACACATGTCTAGAGACGGACATGCGGCACAATGAACAGGCACTCTCTGCCCACACTTGACTAAGAACGGTCAAGCAGCGCAACGGGTACTCTCTACCCACACATGACCAGAGAACGATCATGCGGCACAAACCTAGTCTTTCCCAAGGCAATCCCACAACACATACTCTAGTTGATCAAATCCATCTTGATTAGAAGTGACACCTATTAATTACCCAAGCACATCTACGCATCTACACAAGGATAGGCTAGGAAATCACTAAGGGTTTAGTAATAAGGCTAGTACATATTAGTCGGGGACTAATATGACTTAGGAACTCACACCCTAATCAAATTATGCATGCAATTAGTAAATACAGTGAATAAATTTAAAAAACTAGGAATCAATATGAATCTAGATTTCCTTGGAAGAAGTCGGAGCTCTGCGGGTCTACGTCGGCTTCCGGACAGCACCCCGCACAACGGTCGCAACAATTGTCTAAGCAAACAACAATAAGATCCAAATTCAGTACAAAGAAGCATATAAATAAAATTATATTAAAATACTAGAGGAAAATATGAAACTATAGGCTCTAGATTCACCCCAAACGGAGCTACGGATCTCTCTAAACAAATTGGGGAAATTTTGGGCTAATTAGGAAATTTTATACAAAAGGAGAAAGGGTTTAACACTATTTAAGCCAAACCCCAAAATTCGGCTCGGTCTCGCTCTCCTCTTGCTTCTGGCCCACGGCGGCCCATGGGTGCGGGCGGGCGCTGCACAGCAGGGGCGAGGGCGGCTCGCGGCTCCTATGGCTGATAGACGGGGCCCACGGGTGGACCGGACCCGCCAGTCAGCGGTGCGGCGGCGAGGCAGGGGGCGCGGAACGGGGCTTGCTCGGTTGGTGGCAGCGGGCGCAGCGACGGACACATGGCGGCTTGCGGTTGGTGGACAGCGCGGCTGCGGTCGGCACGGGCGAGGCTGCAACGGGCCCCGCGGCTTCGCTTGTCGCCGCGCGGTTGGGCGGAGAGGTGCGCTCGGTCGGGCGCGGGCGACAGCGCGCGGGAGCGCGGGGACGCGTCGCAACCGGTGGCTGGGTCAGGGCGGCGACGCGGCGGAACGACGGTGTCGACAGGTGACTAACTGGGGGGTCACCGCCGGCAATGATTATATATGGGGCGATGCATGCAAGATCCAAAATCGATGGTAGCACAAGACAAGGATTTATACAGGTTCAGGCCCTCATGGCGGAGGTAATACCCTACGTCCTGTGCTCTGGGATTATATGGGGTATATGTGTACAAGATGATCAGGAGATCAAGATGTAGATGAAGATCCAGATGCGGATGTCGGAGAGATGGCCTCATGGGATCTGTCCT
>SPJY01027409.1:0-23546 GCA_005191435.1 Raddia distichophylla | reverse complement strand
TTGCAACACTGTATTTTCATCCTCCAAAGACAGCAGATCTTTTAGCACAGTTTTTGGATTTTTAACGACCTGGGATGTAAAAACTCACAACTACAAAATTATAGATCTTTCCTTCCTGATGAATTTACATATATGGAAGTCCTAATTTGGATAAAGGATCTAGGAGATGTGGGCCCCGCAATACAGACTGCTTAGAAAAATCCGAGATACATACAGAATCACTTCCAACGCGATTTTGGATCGGAAGATGGAGTTTTTGCATCTTCTCACAATGGACAAAGTTGTAGACAATTTTTGGGGCTATAATTTAGGCTTTACAATTATCCAAATCGGAGTTGATATAATGGAGATATTGTGTATGGAATAATAGATCCGAAATAATTGCGAACCAATTCAACTCGAATTCCATCGGTGCTCGGGTTTGAAGTCAACAAAACGGATGAACTTCACACTAGGCCACGAACTTAATCTAAACCAGCAAAAAGACTATGACACTAGACAAAAATTAAATAACACAAATTCAACAAGAATTGAACTGTTGCAGAAATAGTAAAGGCTAAACAGGGCTTGGATGAAGGGTAAACACACGTCAATCTTTTTTTTGGCAGTTTTCTGGACTCTAGGATGAACAAGAACAGATCTAAAACTAAGGATAGATGTTCTCACCAGGCAACCGTCGCTCTGATACCACTTGATGGGCGCGGACGCGCGGTCCCGATCTTCTGAAGAGAGATGGTAAGGATAACTCGGTAGGTGTCATGGAGACCTAAACGATCCGGCTTCCAACCCCGCAAAGGTACTGGAAATCCCGACGATCGCTAAGCCACCACGACGATTGTTATCGACCGAACCAGAGACACGATCGACCTGTCCACGAAGGACGGTTCTTGCAGGACAACGAAGAACGAGCAAGAACACAAGATAAGCAATCACAATTGCGAATATAGATTAAGTATAAAGGATAATGGGGTTCAGAAACTTGGTCCTGTTGGTCTAGCCGACACAAGAAGAACAAGGCGAAACCTCACACGACAGTGACGAAATCAACTAAACAAAACACAACTAAGACGTATCACGGCGTGGGACTTATATAGGCCGGCGGCCAGAGGAGGGGCGCCCAAACAGGTGCCCACATGTGCTCAATCCTAACTCTAGGGGTACACGGGCTTTGGGCCCAAAAATACGGCGACGCAGCGCCGAAAAGTTTCTGCTCGTCATCTTGTTTTCGTGATTCCTTTTGACTTGGATGGAATTTAGAGGCGTGGTTGAATCCGTTGGAAAGCTTATCTCGTAAGCTTTCCGTAGAGTCCTTATTATTTGTCTTATTTGGACATCGTATGTGATCTAGACGTCCGTTTGAAGGTGCGCTGGTCCTGGAAGTCCGAACCGGACTCGGCAGCGAGTTCGACGTCCCCTCGACTTGGACCCGGTGGTCGGGGACTTTTTGAACCTTGTAACTAAGTTTCTGAACTTTAGTTGATGAAGGTTTGAATGGTATGATGCTGCTGGATGAATTTAGATGTTGGGCTGGATCCATTGGAAAGCTGATCTCCAAAGCTTTTCAACGAGTGGTCGCACGCCGAATTCGGAGTTCGGGAGCTCGAGTTACACCCGTTTGAAGTTGACGTGCTACTGGATGGCCGAACCGGGCTTTTTGGTGTCTTGGGCTTCCATGTGGGCCTTCCTTGAATCGTCGAGGCCTCGTGAGTCTTGGACTTGTTGCGTCACTTCTTCGGAGAAGGCTTGAAAGGTTGGGCTTCTGTATTAAGGCCACTCGGCGACGAAGATGGAGTAGCGTCGGTCGTCGTTGGAGCGGTCGGAGAGGAAGGAGGGGCATCGGTCACACTGATCGTATCCTTGCTGGTGTTGTCCTCATCAGGTCTTATACGTTCGCTTTATACAGAGCCATGGAGGAAGGTTGTACATACATAGAGTCATGGGCCAAGTGTTGTGATTGCTGCTCATCTCGCCTAACGGTTTCATCCCATCCGTACTCAACCTAAACCTTATGTTCCTCGCATCCTGAGCAAATTTTGAGTATTTCCTATTGATTTTCCTCCACTGGGAGCTATCAGCCGGGTATCTTAGCCTTCCATCGTCCTTACGATCTTCTTTGTGCCAGCACATCATTTGGGCATGCCTTCTGTTTGCAAATAAACGCTTCAGGCGGGGGATTATAGGGGAATACCACACCACCATAGCGGGGTCCGTTCTTTTTACGATCCCCCTCTACCTCTGGGTCATCACGCCTGGTCTTATACCACAAAGTTTTGCACACTGGACAAACTTCCAATTCCTCATACTCATTCTGATAAAGGATACAATCATTACAACATGCATGTATCATTTGCACTTCCAACCCCAAAGGGAAAACGACTTGCTTGTCGTCATATGTAATTTCAGGCAGCGTGTTACCCTCTGGAAGCAACTTCTTTATTAGGCATAACAAAGCGTCAAATCATTTGTCAGACAATCCATTGGTATCCTTCCATCGCAACAGTTTGAGTACAGTACGCTACTTTTTGTGTTGGCAGCCTGGGTACAATAGCGCACTGTAGTCCTCCCACATGCGCTTAAACTTTTCTTACTGTCTTACATTTTCGTATTCTATTTCTCCATCTAGTAGCATCTGTTCTAGGTCATCATCGGTAAACTCCCCCAATATATCTTTGAAAGAATAGTGTTGACCAGCGTCCGAGATATTGTCCTCCTCCTCCTCCTCCTCCTCTTCCTCTTCTTCTTCTTCTTCTTCTTCTTCTTCTTCTTCTTCTTCGTTGTCTTCCCTTACAATCTCTTCTTCACCGTGCTTGGTCCAACAAGTATAGTTTGACATGAACCCTCTTGTAAGCAAATGGAAGTGAATGTGGCCGGATCCTTGCCGCTCATTCTCATTCTTGCAGTCCACGCATGGACAACATATGTAGCGCGACGTCGTGCACGCAGTTGCCGCACGAAGGAAAGCGTACAAACCCCGCAAAAACACCGGCAGCGTCGATCTTTGTGCATCCATCGCCGGTCCATCTACATTATGTTACACAAACATAATGAATTATTTAACAATCCCAAAATCCAAATTAAATTTGTAAAACAACTATATTGCAATGTTTAATTTTTTCAAATATCTATCTACTTTTAATATAATTAAATTTGTAAAACAACTATATTGCATTGCATTATTTTACATTGATTATAATATAATGATTATTTGCTCAATAAGTTATTCAAAATATAGATTCAACAGTTATGCAAATTACAATCATACACGACAAGTTCTTGCCACCTAATGAGCCACACAAAAGATCAATTGCTTGATATATCCATGCCTAGATTCAAAATTATAAACCAAAATTGACCTAAAATTGAGGTACATACGCACCTTCAATGCGAGCTACATCATAAATCAAACAAGATCTAAGCTTATGCTACAAAAGAACGAGCTATACATCGATCTACATTGATAATCTTTATGGATCATAAATAAAAAAATCAAACTTTATCAATGTTTCAAGCAAAATTTAAACACCATGTAATACCAAATGTAGTGACCAACGAAGTTGCTAACCTTGCTTCACTTGCGCTCTGAGTAATTGGACCACAAATTAAAATTAGGGCAGCACCTCCCCTGATCCATTCAGCTCTCGACTGCCACTGTGCTGCTCTGGTCGGGACTCTTGGACGGCACTATGCTGCTCTGGGGATTGGGGAAAAAGAAGCAGTTCAAATACTGCAGTCCAGTACTGGTTCAATCCATGAACCGGTATTGAATTCCGAAGGCGCTAGGTGGGCAAACATTACCGTCCAGTTAGTAACGGTTGGAGCCACGAATCGGTACTGATATGGTCCCACTGTCCCTTAGACGTTGAACCGGTACTGTTGCCGGTGCCAGTCCCAGTTGGGCCCAACCGGTACTGATGTGCCGATAGGGAAGGCCTGTTCTCTAGTAACGTGTGATCTGTCCTTGCAAATTTGATATAAACATCTACACGTAATTTACCTTGCCGATCAGCTCTTGCAATTTCTTTTTACTCCTTAGAGGCCCAGTCATTTTAATCGCTTTTATCTCATCAGGATGTATCCCTCTCTCATGTACTAAGAACACCAAAAACTTTCCAGCCGAAACTCTAAAAGCATATATACTTCTTAAAGTTCATCTTCATCTCATACTCCTTAAACCTTGCAATCACAATCACCAAATCTTTTAATTGTTTTTTTTCTGAAAGAGGGGCAGGAGAACTGCCGTCCTATTTCATTGAATAGCAGGAGAAAATAAAATACAAAACCCGTGGAAACACGGGGTACAACCACAGCACTCCGCTGCAACCCTGGCCAAAGCCAGACACACCCCGGCCACTGCCGGGAACACTGCCTACAGAGAAGAAAGAATGCAGCCACACTGCTGCCACCAAGGCCAAAGGCCGAATGGGAGAGAGATACAAGGGAGGGAGAAGGGGAAACACCACCTACACTCACACAACAACGAGCGACTCCTGAAGCAGTAGACAGCGAAAACCAATGCGCAAAACGGCAGCCACGAGGCCTTCAACAAGGTAGCGACGCAGAGAACCCGCCGCCGTCGCAAAACCGCTAGGGTTTTCACCCAGAGTAGGGAAGGTCCGAAAGGTGATGCCTCCAACGAGGGAACGACACCAAAGGTGACGCCAACACCAGTCCGAAAGGGCAAGGCTTTCGCCCAAGACCTGTCCTACTAGCGCGCAAAGTAGGGTCCGCCGAAGGTCGATAGCACTAGGAGAACCGAGCCGCCAGCCGAAGACGCAGAGCCAGAGAGCGAGCACGTACGCCGCCACCCGACGCGGAAGAAGCCGCCCACGCCACCCGACACCTCGGAGAAAGGGAGGGTCTCGACGGCGGGGACAGGACTAGGCCAAGAGGCAGAGAACGGGGACGCCGCCGTATCAAAGTCGCCAGCCAATGTCGCCGGAGAGGGGCCACCACACCTGGTGGCCTGCGCACGGGAAGCGAAGCAAGCCAGACGCCACGCCACCCAGACGACACAAGCCGAACCCGCCACTACCCTGAAAGGCGCAAACCTACGCCACCGAGCACCTCGCAGGGAGGGGGGGCAAAGAGGCGAGGAAGGGACCAGGCTAGAGACTGGGGTCGCCGCTCCGCCCGAAGACGAGTGACGGCCCACGACGCCACCACGGGAGGAGCCGAGGAGTCGCCGGACACACGCCCTTGGAGCTCGCTTACTCCGCCCACTACGATCACTACCGAAGCGGACCCCCAAACAGCATCCACCGATGCGGGCTTAGGGGAAGGGGGAAGAAGGAGAAGAGCCGGTGCCGAGCTTCGCCGAGCTACGAGGCCACCGGACTGACGACCCTGGAGCACATCCGCTCCGACCGCTCTGGCCAACAACGCCAGATCCGGGCCTCCTGCCAGTGGATCTGGTCCCAACGGAGCGGCCTCCCAGGGCGGTCACCCGAGACGGGCCCAAGGGGAGGGAAAGAAGAAGGAGACCAGCGACAAGCTCCACCACAGCGCGCAAAGGCAGGGATGAAGAAGGGGAGTCGTGCGTCCAGCGAGAGACGACGCACGGCGGGCGAAACGAGCCACGGGATGGATCGACCCCGCACCCTGCGAGAAGGAGAGCGGTGAGCGACGGGCGCGACGCAGCCGCCCGCGCCGGGGTCAGGCGCAGCCCCCGCTAGATCTGGTGGCCCGAGGAGCCGGTCGAGGAGCAGCCGGCCTGAGGAACAACCACGGAGCCAGCCTAGGCGGTGGCCTCGGCACGGTGGACGCCGGATCTGGCGGCGCGCGGCCAGATCTGAGTGGGGGCTGGCGCGCGCGTCGGCGGCGGCGGGAGGAAGGGCGCGGGCGGAGGAGGCCGGGCGGCGCGCGGAGGAGCCCAGGGCGGCGGAGGAGCCCAGGGCGGCGCGCGGAGGAGCCCAGGGCGGCGGCGCCTGCCGGAGAGGCCACACGGAGGGCGGCGCACCGGCCGCGTCGACAGAGTCGGCCGAGGGCGAGGCGCACCGTGGAGGAGATGGGGTGGCGCGTCGACAAGGTCGGCCAAGGGCGAAGCCGACCGCAGGCGGCGCGGACGGGGCGAGGCGGCGCCGGGCTGGGGGCAGGGACGGTGCGCCGGCCGTGGACGGCCCGGTGAAGACAGCGGCGGCGGCGGAGGACGGCGGCGCCGGGCGCAGACGGCGCGACGCTGGATCTGGGCTGGCGACCGAGGCGGGGAAGGGGGGGCACCGGCGCCACCGGATCTGACGGGGGCAAGCCGCTCGCGTCGGCCGGAGAGAAGGCGGTCACGCCGCCGCGGCCGGAGAGGAAGGAGGAGGGACACCGGGGCTGGGGTTGGAAGAAGGGAGGAGCAGGAGGAAGTGGAGGAGGAGGGAAGCAGGGGGGCCGTCGCCGCCGCCGGCCGGCGGCGGCGGCGGCGGCGGCGCTAGGGTTTGGGGGGGTTGGAGGAGGAGGTGGCTGGTCGCCCCCGTGCCGCCCGAGAGAGCGACGCGAGGGCCTGTCCCACATTAACAAATATCGCTAGAACAAGAGCTGAAGGTAGTATCTCTGTCAACTGCAAATGGGAAAAAGAACAAGAGCTGAAGACAATATCTTTGTCAAATTATTGTGGTGATGAATAAACAGTTTAGGAAATAATATCCGCAAGGAGCCGGGGCCGGCACAGCGGCGCATGAGCAAGCTGCAGGGCGGGCGGCGTGGCGGCGCACCCGCACTCCCGCAGGCCGCCAGGCCGCAAGGCGGGCGGAGCCGCGGAGGGGAGCCGGAGCACAGAGGCGGCGCGGTGGTGGGGAGTTGGGGCCAGCACGGTGGAGGCCGGCTGCCGGAGGTGCTCGGGCGTGCGGCGGCGGCGCCCGTCGGGTGCAGTGGGTGGAAGGGATCAAGGAGGAGTCAGGACTTAGGAGAGGAGAGGGGTGGGGGTGGGGTGGGGTGGGGATTAGGGTTGGGGGTGGGCGGGTGGCCGGATGGGAGCTATTAGGCCGTTTTGGTGGGTTGTTCAAGCTGAAATAGTCAGAATTATACGTAAAATTGTATTTCCTTTTAACATTAAGGTTATTAGACTTATATAGGGTTTAAAATTTCTAAAAAATTGAGAGGGGTGCTCGTGCATACCAGGCGCCCTTGGATCCGCCCCTACTTGATGAGGCACAAGTACAGATAGTGGCCGCTATCGTTGACATCCCACTGGGGGCAAGCTACGCATGCATTGACAGTCAAATAAGAGGGCCACGGAGGGGGGGTAGAAGCGACGGAGATGGAGGGCAACGGGTGGCAGGGCGGGAGGTGCCCCAATCCTAAGCCATGCAGGTAGAGGAGGGTAGGCGGCGCCCCAACCCTAAGCCATGCTGGGGGAGAGAGTGAGATAGTAGATGAGAGAGAGAGATTCGGGTTTTCTTTCCTTTTCAGATATTTTTTGGGCGGTATTTTTGGACTTGACCTCGATGCTATCTTGGGGTAAAACATTCATGGTTTTGATGATATTTTGAAAAAGGTTGTATAACTTAATGATATAAGGGCAATTTTCCCCACCAAGCCCAGCCCTAGCGACGGACCGCCGGTCGGCGCAGCACACCCACAAGCTGCAGCCAAGAAGCCGAGTCGGAGAAGAGAGGAGACTAGGGGAGGGAGGGGGAAGGAAGAAGGGGAGGGGAGTAGGGCCGCCGCCGCCGCCGAGGCCTGCCGGCCGGCGGCGGCCGGCGAGGGCACGAGGGTGGCGGCGGGATGGGGTTGCTACTCGCCCCTCGAGTTGCCCCACGGGAGGCAACGCGAGGGTCAGAGATGTTTTATCTTTTAATTGTTTTTCTTACCACATTAGGCAGTGGCGGCAGTATCAAACTAAAGGGGTGGCGGTGTCTTGTCGGGACAGCGCCGGCAGTGGCTGCTGGGGGCAGTGGTTAGCCGGGGTCGCCGGCGCCTAGTTGAAGCGGTAGCTTGCTAGGGCGACAACGGCGGCAAGGGGCGATGGAGGCTTCTTGGGTCGGCGGTTAATGACTTAATGGAGAGGGAGAGAGAGCACGAGGTGAGAGAGAGATCAAGGGTTGGGGTAGGGGTTTACAAAATTGGCAAACTTCTTTGAACCGTCTATTTTGCGGAGCCGATTAACAGTGGCTAACTGGCGGTTTGTCATGGTTTTGACCCCAAATACAATTTTGAATTTTATCAAAATTAGCCAGTTAGCTGGTGGTTTGTCGTGGTTAGCCGTGGTTCTTGATGGTTTTGCCAAGGTTTTCACGGTTTTCCATTTTTTAACACAAAATCACATAAAATGATGATAAAAATTTTGTATTTTAAAATTATGCTTAAGCCAAAGTGCTTAGAATAATTAATAGTATTTTTATAAATTTTATACAAGTTTTTATTTTAAAATTTATTTGCATGAATTTCGAACGATTAGCCTCCGTGGATTTCCTAACTGCCCATCCGCGGAGAACGGTTAACCGTCGGTTTTGTAAACCCAGATTTGGGGTGGTCGGCTAGGAATAAGGATGGGATCTATTTGGGGTCAGTATAAATTTTGGGCTAGATGAGCTCAGTTGGACTGATGCTGCTGATTCGCTAAGACGTGAAGGCCGTGTACATTTCAGCTTAACGTAGCGTAGCGTAGCGTTTCAACGAAATTTGAGAGCATTTAAAAAGTGGATTAAATATTATAAAAAAAAATAATTTAAAAATAGTTTTAGGATCTTTATGTGAATTACTAAAAACCTGAGAAAAATTATTACGAATTATTACACCAAATAGGCTATATAAAAAAGATAATTTTTGTTGAAAAGCTACGCTACGCTACGCCGAAATGTACAAGGCTGAAGACGTGGTATTACAGTGTAGGTGAGGGCGGCTATAAGGCTGCGTTTGTGGGGGTAGTGTGGCTGCCGGAACTCCTCAATTTAGATTCAAGCTAAATATCTCTATAACTCTTTACATGTCCTTCCTATATGTCTGTAATTTAGTTTGAGGCAAAAGTTTACTTATTTTTTTCTTTTCATACTGCTGAGCTGTACTTTCACTTTTGAAATCACCTTGATTTGTGAAATAAATTGTATCTTCCTTCAGGGTTTGCAATTACAGGAAAAAAAATTAGGTTTATGCCAACCAGTTATTTTGTGTACACTGATTCACCGGTGAGAGATAACAGTTGAATCTTTTTGTGTCAACTTACAGGAACTCTGATATTGATACCAGGCAAAAGTATGTGAATTTGGTTGAATCAGTCAAGAATTTTGATGGCACGACACATATTTTCTTCAATGCGCGCCTCTAGTGACCGTGAGTATACTACCAATATTTAATAATACACTCATAATTGCTCATTTACGCTGCAATCAACACAAATATTGAATTGTAGTAAACCATAATACTATTGGAAATATGCTTTGAAGAGAAGTTGGAAATTAATGTTACATTTCATCTCATCATTCTTGAATCAAGAAGGAAAATATAACATAATTCCACCATTTTCTGCACTATTCCTTGTATAGAATTGCATTTCACCCAATATCTAATCTTTTTATAGAGTTAGCACAGTTGACAGGAGTAGCCGCAATACTTTGTTTTCCCTTGCCTGATTTGGATGACATCGAGATGTGACTACACTCCTCCAACCCTCCAAAGCCGCTTAACATTTTTTGTGGTGATATGTGACATATTATTGGTATCATATATATGCCCTTGATTTGATATAGGTAGTATGTAATTCTGGAAAGTTCAAATTACTTTTAAGATATCCTATATGTATTCAAGGTTCAAGAACTCGTTACTCGGTACTGACTCGGTGAGGTACCGAGTAGCGAGTACTCGGATTACTCGGGAGTACTCGGAAATTACTCGGTACCAATTACTCGAAAAATTAACATAGAATTAGCAAACATATATCGACGTAATGATGGTATATCTTCTTTCATATGACTTAATGATACTTATAAATCTACATGTATGAACTATTAACATAAAGTAGAGTGCACATTACGACTTACGATATATCGCAACTCGCAAGTTCACAACATATAACATATCGCAACTCGCAAGTTCGCAACATATGACATGATCACATGAATACATGATAGGTAATACACTAAAACATCATAAAATATCCGCAAATCACAACCAACAAGTACTCAAAGTTTTTACTCGGTTTTTACTCAGCCGTTACTCGGTTTTTACTCGGTTTTTGACCGATTACTCAGTCTGACCGAGTAATCAACCGAGTTGGCCCTTCTCGACTCGATAGGGCTACGAGTAGCGAGTAATACAGATTTTTAGAACCTTGTATGTACTAAAACTGATAAGCTGCATTAGCCTTGTCATTTATGGCTGAATTTGACTTTAATGAGATTTCTGTGATTTTTTTTTATTTTTCTGTGATTTTTAATGAATTATATAGCTCCCTGTTTTTTATAAAAAAAAATTGTAATTTCGTAAGGCCGACAAAATTATTTTAATATATAGCTCCCTGTTTTTTTAATGAATTATATAGCTCCCTTTTTTTTAATGAGATTTCTGTAATTTCGGTTTTGGTCGACGAAATTGACCGCCATGTCAGTTTCACGTGCCACCTCCCCCGCTTTCTTACGACTGATGTGACCGACGAAATTATCTGCCACGTCAGCACTCGCCATCGGGAATTTTATTTCGTCGGCCTGTAAAACCGACGAAATTATAGTAATTTCATCGGCAACCGACAAAAAGATGTTTATTTTTGTCTAGCACATTTCGTCGGGTTAATTTCGTCGGTTGAAATTAGGTCAAATTCGTCGGTTTTGTCTTTATTTTCGTCAGTTTATGATCGACAAAATTAAAAAGGATTCCTATAGTGGACACTTGCATATTACGAGCCACCACCAAATGCATACCTTTATGAGACAGTTTGTACCATCCAACCATCATAAAACAAAACATACGATTGTAGATAATGAAACGTCGTATAATACATATTTATAAAAGACACTTCTTATTATAAAAGTGACTCTTTTTCTCATACCTCATATGCGATGTTTGTAACTAGGTAAACGCATCTAATGTAACTGACATGTAAGATGGTTAGAAAGAAAACGCCTCTAAAGCAACTAACTTATAAAACTGTTATAGATAAACCGTCTCTTATTCCGGACCAGCGTGGTTGCCCATCATAATAAAAGATGCTTCAGGGTTTGGTAGGTCGAAACTGTCTTAAAATATGTGTCTTATATTACTCTTTCCATACTAGTGATGATGGACTATTGTGTCAATTAGTATACTCTCATTCCACCTTGGTTAGTTTGTTGTACAGTTCCATTCTGCAAATATTATTTGCCGTTCATAACTTCCCCATTGTCATGACTTCCATTATCATCTTTTGGCATCTTTTTCTTGGTGCATATAGAAGGTTACCAAGAACACAAGCGTGGTAGAAAGTTGGGCTGCCCATTAAATAAATTTTGTATTTTAAAATTAACGGTTATTCTATAATAAGTTAATAACATATATTAGGGATCAGTAATATCATTTTATTTGCTAAATGCTAATGCTAAAATTAACATGAATCATAGTAGTCACTATAGGAAACGACCACAGTGTGGTCGACCAAATTATTAATGTCAGTGGTCACAAACCCGACGACAACTTCTGTCGACAGTATGCAAAACCACCGAACAAAAGATTACCATGCAACTTCTGATTGTAGGCTATGTGGGTGGGCAAAACAGTACCACCGACAGATGCATATGGTTGACGTTTTGGCGCGGCCGGAAATTTAAATTTCAAACTTACTTGTATCGTCGGCAATAACTGGATCGACGACACAGCTTGTCCCCATAACATTTAAATTGGCAATGAGCGGATCATCAATGGGAGACATGTACTTCCTAGAGCCGCACCGTTTCGGGCCTGCACCGCGCGGCATGCACGTACGGGAGCTGGAGCTGCTCCATATCTTTTTTTGAGAAGAGGTCATAGACCATTCATTGATCATTGATCACACAAGGGGACAATACAGTCTCAATTACAGAGAAGTCCACACAAGGACCGATAGAACATCGAAATTCCCTGCTAGACCTATCAGCAAAGGAGCCTATGCTACTGCTCAAAGTCCTGCCCCCCTTCGTCGGAGAAGCACCAGGGGACCGCCGAAGACGACGCCAAGCAAGGCACCACAAGCCGATGCCCATCTGGGGTTTACAACGTCGAAGCATGCCAAGACCATTCGCCCCGCGACCGAAACGATTAACCAAAAGGATCTGTAGCTTGAGGGCAGCCCCGACGTGGCTTGAAGAAGAAGGTGCCTCCCGCCGCCTCCACGGCCGCCCGGAGCGGGGACTCCAAAAGCCCCCTCGGCGCCGCCACGCGAAGGACCAGCAAGGCAGAGAAGAGCAGCAATAGGGATGTAGTCTCCCATCCATACCCTGCAAAAGATCCCTCGCCGAGGGAGGCAGGCTATGCCGAAGCCCGCCGCCGACGAGGAAGAACATCCACCAGCCATAGACATCGGCAAACACGTTGTCGAAGTTGCCGCCGGGGAAGCAAAACTCAACCCAACCCAAAGGGGGAGAACCTAGATCAACAAACCTAACCACTAATCCTCAATCCACCCTAAACCAACCACCTAACCCCAGCCCTACCAGCATCTCCGAGCCTAAGCACCTCCACCCGCGCATGCCGATGAGCCGACAGTCGGGTGGCATCAAATCTGGCCGGGGACGAACGGTAGGGGAAGAGAAGCGGAGGGGGAGGAGAAAGGAAGGGGGATCCACCTTCGAAGAGCCCAAGAGGCCACTTGGAGGGGAGGACTGCCTCTGGCAGGTACTATCAGACGATGGCGACGTCGCCACCCGAGGGAGACCGACAGGAGAACAAGGAGTCCCCGGAACCCGGTACCAAAACCAGATCCGAGCAGCACAACCCGACCTAACTAACCCCAACCCTAATCTACTAGAGCTCATCCAACCATCACCAACCACTAGCCACTCACCGCCACCGACCCCCATCGTCCAAGAATCACGGCACACCGCCGTCGGAGACAAGGGGATGTCCAGATCTGACCAAACAGGGGCGGTAGGAAAGGAGTGGAAGGAGGAGGGGAGAGGGAGGGATAGAACCTGGAGGAGGAAGAGGGGAGAAAGGAGGGAGAAGAGCCGGGGTCCCCTCTACCCCATCTCCGGCGAGGACGCCGGTGAGGGAGGAAGAGGGGCCCGGCACCGGCGGCGCGCCCCTCGACTCCTTTCCGCGAGAGCGAGGCGAGACGAGCGCTTAACTGTGTAACCACACGAGCTGCTCCATATTTGGGCCTGCATCGCTCGACAGCCGACATGCACGTATGGGAGCTTTCTCCCTTTTGTTTTCTTTTGCCTGCACCGCGCGGGTGTCCGACGGAACCGCGTCATGTAGGATGTCCGACGCGCAGTCCAATTCTTATCATTATGAATTTAGGACTTCGGGTCAATCAGAAAAATTGAACGGTATTCAAACTATAAACATTACGGTTTTGTTAGAATCCAGATGATTGGTGCTCACTGTGCGCTCAACGACGGATGGTTCTAAACATTATATCAATATCTTTTGAAAAAATAGTAACGTTGACATCATAAAGTATGAGATGTGATATTTTCCAGGCGCTTGCATTTTAGCACTTTTTATAGACGCACCATGTAACAACAACATTTTCACGCAGTTCCCCACGCAACAGCGCGCCCCCCTCTCTTGCCTGCAAAATTTTTTCCACCATCTTAAAATGTTTGTTACAGTGATGAAATGTGTAAAAATAGTATAAATTTACTGGAACTTTTAGCGTCCACACGATTTCGCAATTTGCACGAAGGACAACTATCGCTGGCGACGCCACACACAGCAGAACACGCAAACAACCCTTGCGATAAAAGTTTCACCTTCTCACAATATTTGTTAGAGTGAATGGAAATATGAAAAAATAGTATAAACTTATTGGAACTTTTAGCGACCGCATGAAATAGCAAATTTCAGACGACTGCGAAATAGCAATATTGATAAAGTATAGCAGTGCGGCGGCCGGCGGGAGGAGCTCCAGTGCGGGCGAGTCGTGCGGGCAGTCGGCGGAGAGGATGCAGATCGTGCGGCCGGCGGCGAGGATGCCACTCGTTTCGGGATGAAGACTCATGCGACTCGCTGGCTACTCCCTCGCCGGAGGGCAGTCGCTTTCAAATTTGAAATTGAGCGAGGGGCAGAAATGACCATTCACCAAGTTAGTTAATTTCTCTGATATTTCCTAGAACGACTTGTAAATACGAACGGAGGGAGTACAAATTTACAATATTACAAATTTACAATATATGAAACTAATGATTTGATAACGAGTACTTGAAAAAAAAAACACAACGTAATGAAGTAGCTATATATTGGTCGCCCGCGCCCCTAAGAAGGCTAGTTAGAAGTAGTCGAAATCAACGTAGGACGAATCAGCGTGAGCCGAGCTGCCCTTCTTCCCGCTCCCTCCGGCGCTCCTCGGTGTTTCGCTCTGCTGCACCGCCGCGCCATTGTCGCCGGCGAGCCTCGTGCAGCAGTAGTCCGGGATGTAGGGCGGCGCGGCGCTCCTGACCAGCGCCCAGTTGACGCCGTCGAAGAAGGGGTGCTGCTTGACCTCGGCGGCGCCGCGCCGGTACGCGAGCCGCTTGTGCGGGTCCTTGACGAGCAGGCCGGCGATGAGGTCCCTGGCGGCGGCGCTGACCCCAGGAGCGTCCGGGAAGCGCAGCGGCTGGCCGATGACGTTGAACAGCGTTGCGCGGTTCCCGGAGCCCTTGAACGGCGTCGCACCGTGCAGCAGCTCGTACAGGAACACGCCGAACGTCCACCAGTCGACGGCGCTGCCGTGGCCCTCGCCGCGGATGATCTCCGGCGCCAGGTACTCGTGCGTGCCCACGAACGACATCGACCGCGCGGCCGTCGGCTCCGCCGTGAACTCCAGCGCCGCCGGCGACGCCGACGCCTTCTTGGACTCGCCGCCGCTCGTCGTCATGAGCTCGAGCTGCTGGTGCTGCTGCCCCACGGCGGCTTTCTTCTTCTTCCCCTTCTTGGCCGGCAGGGGCAGGATGCGCGGGAGCATGCAGCCGTGGATGCCGGCGCCGCCGGCACGGCAGGTCGACGGTGACCGGACTAGCGTGGGGCTGACGGAGCAGCGGAGGGAGAGGTCGAAGTCTCTGTAGCTTGAGGGCAGCCCCGACGTGGCTTGAAGAAGAAGGTGCCTCCCGCCGCCTCCACGGCCGCCCGGAGCAGGGACTCCAAAAGCCCCCTCGGTGCCGCCACGCGAAGGACCAGCAAGGCAGAGAAGAGCAGCAATAGGGATGTAGTCTCCCATCCATACCCTGCAAAAGATCCCTCGCCGAGGGAGGCAGGCTATGCCGAAGCCCGCCGCCGACGAGGAAGAACATCCACCAGCCATAGACATCGGCAAACACGTTGTCGAAGTTGCCGCCGGGGAAGCAAAACTCAACCCAAACCAAAGGGGGAGAACCTAGATCAACAAACCTAAACACTAATCCTCGATCCACCCTAAACCAACCACCTAACCCCAACCCTACCAGCATCTCCGAGCCTAAGCACCTCCACCTGCGCATGCCGACGAGCCGACGGTCGGATGGCATCAAATCTGGCCGGGGACGAACGGTAGGGGAAGAGAAGGGGAGGGGGAGGAGAAAGGAAGGGGGATCCACCTTCGAGGAGCCCAAGAGGCCACTTGAAGGGGAGGACTGTCTCCGGCAGGTACTATCAAACGATGGCGACGCCGCCATCCGAGGGAGACCTGCAGGAGAACAAGGAGTCCCCGGAACCCGGTACCAAAACCAGATCCGAGCAGCACAACCCGACCTAACTAACCCTAACCCTAATCTACTAGAGCTCATCCAACCATCACCAACCACCAGCCACTCACCGCCACCGACCCCCATCGTCCAAGAATCGCGACACATCGCCGTCGGAGACAAGGGGATGTCCAGATCTGACCAAATAGGGGCGGTAGGAAAGGAGTGGAAGGAGGAGGGGAGAGGGAGGGATAGAACCTGGAGGAGGAAGAGGGGAGGGAGGAGGGAGAAGAGCCGGGGTCCCCTCTACCCCATCTCCGGCGAGGACACCGGAGAGGGAGGAAGAGGGGCCCGGCACCGGCGGCACGCCCCTCGACTCCTTTCCGCGAGAGCGAGGCGAGGCAGGTAGCAGGACAGTAACTTTTTTCGTCCCGATCACGACCATCTGGGGGGGATAGGTTTGCAAAAAAAACCCTTATGCTTTGCGAATTTCTATCCGCATCCCTATAGATTCGCATCGGGTCCTTTCCAATCTGTGTGATTTTCTGTTCGCCCCCTCATGTTTTTCCTCCCCTTACAACCCTGCTCTTTTTGGCTTTTTAGATGCACCGGAGTTGCAACAAAATTACCTGCCTTTGCCACACGATATAGCTCGAATCAAACCCTAGCCCTGCTGCGGCGCTGCCCCCAGCCACTCACTGCGCCCCCTTTCCCTCCCCCTCTCTCCGCGTCCTCTCCGCGTCCTCCGCTCACGCCGCCATCTCCTCTTCCACTACCGCCGTTCTTCGTTGTCATCATCTCCTCTTCCTCTGTTCGCACCGCCCTCGCTTACGTCCGTCGCCGCCCCTACGACCACCGCCGCCCCTCCTCCCAGTACCGCATTCGGCCCCTCCCTCACCGCCAACGCCCCCATGCCCTCAGCTGCCTCCAGATCCGGTCACGCCGGCTTGTAGGGTCTAGCGACCACAACCTCTATGGTGGTGACGGTCCCCGACCTTGTCGGAGCCGCGACAATGTCCTTATTGTCGCCTCCCCCCGTCCGCCCCCGCCCCTCACCGCCTCCGATACCCACCGCCCGCCGTTGTGCTGGCCGTCCCTATTGTGGGGTCGCTGGATCCGGCGACGACAGCCTCTGGGTTGGCCAGATCTCCGACGCCTGCCTGATGTTGGGTCGCTAGATCTGGCACAACGGAGCATTCCTGCCGCCACTGTTGCCCCTCCGTCTCCCCTGACGTCAACGGCTCTGCCATTCTCTCACATGACGCGGCGGCGAGCGAGTAGCAACGACAGCTTCCCGGTGGCGCAGTGCCGGCAGAATGCGCGTTCCATGTGGGGAGCACACAGCCTGCGGAGCTGGGTTTATCTCTCCTTTTTGGAATTGCCTCTAGAGGCAAGTGGAACTTTGCAGTGTCTTGAAAGTCTGCATGGATGATGCAATCTGAGATCTTGAGAAGGAACTATAGTTTTAATCGGTTGAAGGGAGTTTTGGCTGTGCAGCTAAGAATCTGTTTGGTTTGAATGATCAGAGTTGGCCATTGGGCGAGCACACTGTTCTGAATTGAGATATATCTTAAGCTTCTAGCCTATCGTAGTGCCATTGGATTGACCCTTGCTTTGACTCTCACATACTGATGTTCACAATAGTTTTGACTTTCAATTATATTTGCTTGTGGTTCATTGCAGGGAGAATGACTTCTGGAGAAAAGTGTTATATCAACGCCGATTCTTTACTCTTGAGTTCAACCGTTAATGCCTAAAACTTGTTTTTGATTTCCCTAAAAAATCTATCACGATGATATGATTTCTTCTTAGGTGCCTGATGTCGAGGGGTCTGTTGGCGATTCTTATGCCTATTAAAATTAATTCGCAAGCGCACGGATATCACAGTAGCTTTCACCTTGAAGTATTTCAAAGGTATCGATTTTCCACGAAGAACGAGAATAGTCTAGTTTCTAGTCTTGACTTGGCCGGATGGATATCGTGGAATGATGAAAGTGGGTAAGATATTTCGGATCGAGATATTCTACTAAAGGTTTACACTAGTCAAAGGTACAAGGATAATCCACACATAATTTCTACTTTGATTTCGGAGTTCGGCCGATTCACTACCACCCGTATCAGTTCAGTTAAGAACACCAAATGGTTATGATCAACTTCGATTGGGCTCGACTGGGCTGAGACTAACAAGGCGGATTCCACAAACTGCCGCGCGGATAGCAGGGCTGTTACCACCTACTACCTATTGCTTCTACCGGGTACAAACTAGTCTAGACACCACGTCTATTCCTAGCATACTACGTACTAGGACGTCACTTGATACGCACTCCCACAAAACCTGACACTAATATCTACTGTGTCACCCAAGCATAGAGATTTAGCACTCAAGATCTAGCACGAGCTTAATAACAACAGAGAGATAAAGTATACAAAATAATCTTGCTTTATAAATTAAAGATGGGACTAAGTGTTACCGATAGAAGAAGCAGAACACACACCCGAGTTCAACTCTAGAGCTCTAATGGAGGGATGCCGACACGCCGGCTTTTCCTCAGCACTAACTCTCCTTTGTCACCGACTCTGCCCTCTCTCCATGTATTCTAAAAGAACAAAAGGAGATCCCAACCGTTCACATCAAGCCGTTTTGATCCTAGGGATGACATTGCATTGGAGAGGATCACTTAACTCTTAAGTAACTCAATTGTACCGGCCTCAACTGCCAAAACCGCCTCAAGGGGATGATCTACACTGTCAATAAGGGATCCCATGCGAAACCGAGGGCCGGGATCGAACGAAGCCCGGTTGGCCGACCGGCTTGGCCGGCCGACCCCCTTTGGGATCCACTATGGATTCTCCTTCGGCTAGGGAGAAGAAGACATGTGTCCCTGACGTGACACCCTCATTTGCAACTCTAGCCACCATTCCTCAAGTGTGAGAGCTCTCTCCTATGGAGCCTTGCCCTAGGGTTTCCATGTGCATGTGAGGAGAGTGCTGGTGAGGTGAGTGTTCTGTCCCTGGAGACACAAACTGACCAAAACCTGTGGAACTTTGTTAATTTGCACATTTTTAGTCTGTGTTTCTTCATTTGGAGCTATGTTGACGGTCGAAAGTGTATGAAAAGTTGTCGAAATTGACCGTCAATAGAGTCACGGAAGAAGAAATGCCATCCGACAACAACACCATATGGAAGGCACTTCGCTAACGAGGTTGGCATAATCTTGTTTCTTTTCTTGAAAGGCAAACAAACATCAATATATCTTTCTGATTTTTTTCTTTTGTTTAGCAGAGAATGCCTGGTGAATTAGTTTATTGTTGCATGTTGATATTGATCGCATCATATTTATGTGGCATGGTTATTTGCTTGAAGACCTGTTTGATATTTTGATCCACGCAATTTGACTAGAGTTACTATTTACTACGCTCATATAGATGTACACAATACGCTGTCACATCACGGCTAAAATTTATCATCTCATATGTAATTGGAGAACAGGTCAGAATAGATAAAAAAAAAAAAGAGGATGGTATCCAAAATTGAAGAATAGTTAAACCAAAAGAAACACATGTTAGCACCAAAGAAAGCAAGTAGAAACCGAGAAGCAAAAAAAACTAGAAGTGTCCAAGAAGCGGAGGAATTTTGACTCTTGCTCTCAACATCGTCGTATTGCGAAAATTGAAAGAATCTGAAACGAATTTGGGAGCTCTGCCATTGCCTAGCATGTGGCCATATAAACTGATGGTTTGTTCTTTCGATATTATCAGAACATGCATATATGTGCCGATATTTTATTTTGCTCATGTCTTGCTTTTATATTTTGGCTAATCTTGCCTTTCACTTCTTGATGTCATTTGGTTCAAAATAGCATGTTATAGTAGTGGTTGTTATTTGATGTTATGATAGCATGTATTTATGTTCTGATAATTTTCTCATGGTGACTATATAAATGAGAAGTGCAGACGATTTTCTTATGTTCTCTTCTGATTTTTTGTTGGGCATGGACAACACATGAGCGGGTCGGCTCCTAAGACATCTGCACAAACTTAGATCTTTTCTATTGTAAGCTTTCGCATTATGCATGGATGTTGTTGGGATTTACTATAGCTATTTGTTATTGATACTTTCTCCTTTAGTCTGATCTATTTAGATCAGAGTATCAGTACACACTCTTAAAACTGTGGTGCCATTAAACAACACATTGCTCTTGATAACATAATCTTAGTTATCTTCCCTTGATATGTGCAGACGACGATTTTCAGTTTCAGTCTTCGGTGAAATCTCCTTTTGTCGGTGTCTTCCCCGACCATCGGTCGTGTTTCCAAAGCACCACATAATTGCTGCTGCTAATTTGTGAATGACTTCGGTGACTTGCGGTTGGGATTTGGTGATGAATTTGTTACTGGACAACATGATTTGTAATCAGAGCTTTCCCTTATTCAATTTCTGCTTAGTTTGATGATATAATTTCTGCTTATTTGTAATCAGAGCTATGCCATGGTCATTGCATGCTTATTGTTTTGCCTTGCTATATATGTCTTTTTTTGGCAGGCTGTTCTTCCTTATCACGATGGAATCATCTTTTACAACCTATATATCTGGGATGTGCCTGAATTTTGCTCTGGTTAAAAGTAAACCAAGTTATCTTTCATGTCTTATGTCTTCCCTGTTTATGGATATAAACTGCAAGCACATGTCAATTCTCCTTGGTAACACCATCTAGCAAAGCACATTCTTGAGTTTTAATTTTGGGTCAATATATTGAAATCCTGATGCAATTGAACTGACAAAAGACTTACATTAATTCCGTCCTAACATATCTACTATTGGGCTTTTGCCCGTTACTGGGCCTGGCCCATTTTTGTTGGTTAAGAGGCAAAGAGGGGCAGCGCTGCTTCCCCTGTGGTGAGCTCTCATTGGGTTCTCCCAAACCCTAGCTGGAGGGGGAGGCGGAGGCCATTGGAGCTTCCGACGAGCGCAGAGGTGCGTGCGCGTGCGTGTGTGGCCGTCATTCTCGGGGTTTGTTGTACCAACGTCACCTATATGGGGAAGCCCCACTCCTCTCTCTCGGGCTATCTGTTTTTGCTGAGTTTTTCCTCTTTCCCTTCTCACTCTTGGTGCACCTGTGGCCGCCGCTGTTCGCCGGAAGTTCAGCATCCTCGCCGCCGGTGCGTGTTGTGGTGGTGCTCCCTCACTCGTCTCCGGTACCCATAGGCCACGTGGTGGTCGCTGTGTTGCCGTGTTGCTTCTTCGTGCTCCTCGGGCCCTTCTCCTCGGCTTGGCTGTGGTGGGGGGTGACAGCATCGTATCTCTGATCCATTTCGTCGGTGGTGCTACGTAGCACGGCGATGTGATTTCTAGGACAATGCCTTATGCACGCTTTGCCACTGCTCACTGCTTTGCCGACTCAGATTCAACGCAACGTAAGTTTTCGTGCTCCTCCTTTGTGTGCAGCTGGCCGATTGGGCATCTGGGTACCCTATTCTTTGAACATAGCCGATCCCAATCAATGTATTTGATCTGTGGTTTTGTGGGCTTAATATACTGCTCGATGATGATTGCGTAAATTGAGAATATATTAATCTGTTTAGGCTGTTGTGTAGTTTGTTCAGTACTGCTTGTAGCTCCTTTATGTGAGAATTCATTGTTAATATATGCTGCTGCCACTAATACAGTTTGTTGGTCAACTAGATGTTAGATTCACATCTAATTAAAGAATTAATATTGCTTTATGCATTATCTTTTGCTGGTTGATTGTTGATCAGTATTGTGTTGTGTTCAGTGGTGCCTTGCCACTTATTTGGGTTGTTTTGGTGCAACCGAACTGCTCTTGTTGTTGTTTTTAAATTAGTGGCAGATTTGCATATTGTGCTGTACATTGAATTGGTGTCCTGGTCTTTATACATAGAGCAGTGCTGTCCATCTATTGCTTAGGCCTAAATTTTAGTTTAATAATATGTGATATTAGGCCATCTTTAATCGTTGGAAGACTAACTTGATGAGCAACCCGTTAAAGTAATCTGAGAGCAATTCCTTTTTCAGTTAAATCTAAGCTTTATGCTGATTTGGTTGAATTCAGTTGAGACCATGTTTATTGGATGCATGTTAATCATGAATTTATATGCCCGTTTGCATAATCTTGGATAATTCATGATTTTGACAATTATTCATGGTATTATTATTTCTTTTGTTATATTCAATGTGAAATGGTTGTTCAATCTACTTAAATCTCAATATTTGCTACATCTACTTCCAATAGGAACATATAAAAATTGTAGTTCATACTAGGGTTAGTGGGTTACCCTCCCTTTCATGTATTTGAGTAGCTAATTCCAGAATATTTAGTCTCCAAAAATTGATATAAAAATTTGTTTGTGCCAATTGTAGGTTGCTCTTTTCCTGTGGTAATCTTCGAAACCTTGTGAGGTAGTATGGAGAAGATGTTGCTATGCTACTGTATGAAATAATTTTAGGTCCTTTCTAGATGTCAAAGTATTTCTAAAGAATAATGGGGTGTACAAGCTAATCATTGCTCCTGCCTTGCTGTGTTCTCTTTTCATTTCTCAGTTATCACTCTCACTTTAGTTGTTTTACCTATCTTTATGTCACCAATAATACAAATGGCTTTGCTTTCTTCATCTATTTAAATATATCAGTAAATTTCTTGTTCGTAGGTCTCATCTTGATGCAGTTATACTGACTTAGGTACGTGGTCCCTGAGTGAATGTTGTTTCCCTATTGTGTATAATTGGTATGGTTGATTTAGGATTTTCATATTTATGATAAAAAATAACTCCTTTGGGGCTCATGGAAGGTTGGAACTCAATGAATAAACCCTAACACACTGTTGACCTATTTTAGAAAAAAAAAACCAGCTGCAATGACATAAATTATTAGACTATAATATGCAAAAATTGTGGTCTGTCAATAGGAAAATAGACTTCTTTTTGGGTTAGAGACTTCTTTTTTTTCTTAGATTACTATGGTAGCTCTGTCATAGGTTCAGGATGTCAGTTCCCATGGTGTGCAACTAATATGCTAATGTACTCCTTCCAATGATAATAAAAAATACAAAAAGGGAATAAATTCAATTTTTATCTTTGAATTACAAAACCTGCCAATTTACTAAAAACTTATCTAATATTTTCTTTTTAAGGAAGTTAGATCTTGCCCTTCAATAATCCTTATATTTAGTTACAAATAGCATTTGTCATGGCTTAAAAAGAGTATTCTCACAGTATTAGAGTTAACTTTTCAAGCATGACAACAATAATTTTTGACTCATTACCGCCTGTCCATGTAGAGGTCAATACATTTTTTCTCATTATACAAAATTTTTTGACTCATTACCGCCTGTCCATGTAGAGGTCAATACATTTTTTCACTCACCTCTTCTTCAAGCGAAGGCTCATGCAGCGCTACTGGCGATTCGCCAGCCGTTGATAGGGGAAGCCTTTACGCCGTTGCGCAGACCTTTCCCCAATCCAAGCAGGTCCTTCTCGGCGGTTGCACCATCGCTTCTACACCCCCTCCATCGAAGAAGGTACCTGCATGTCGCGATGCCTTGAACTGGAACCCTGTCGTCCCCTGGTCGTCCTCCCCCGTGCCACCTCATGCTGCAATTTTTCCGCCCCCATCGCCGCCGTGTAAGGTGATTTCCAGCTAGTTTGTTAGGGTGGCTTAATTGTCTTGCTAATTGCTCGTTGTGTACTTAAAATTACTTAAATAAATGTTTTTGTTCTACAAGGTAAAATTGGACATGTCGTCCAGCAGCAAGAAGAGGGCAGCGTCCCACAAATGGAAATCTTTGCAGTTTGCATCTTTTGTTC
>SPJY01027388.1:0-10510 GCA_005191435.1 Raddia distichophylla | reverse complement strand
TCGTGGGATCGAACCCCAGGCGCAACTTTTTTTTGGCTCCTGCGTGCGCACTCCCTCCCTGCCACGTGCTCACGGGCTCGCCCGGCACGGCTAAGCGGGCCTCGTGCCGTGCCTGGGCCGATGGGCCGACACGGCACGGCACGATTAGGTAATCGGGCCGTGCCGGGCCCGGCTTAAATGGGCCGTGCCTAAACGGGCCCGTGCCGGGCCGGGCCGCCCGTTTGGCCATCTATACTCGTCACTAATGACCACAATAATTGCTCGACCCCGCAACCTGTTGGTACGTGGGCGTTTTTACCGAGGGCTTTCAATAAAGCCCTCGCGAGTAAAACTGACAAAGCAAATGCTCGTGAGGGCCCACAGTAAGCCCTTGCGAGTGTAATCCACAGTAAGACACTTGCTAATCCTCCAACCCCACAGGTCATAGGATCATTTTCAGATTTTATTTGGACGCTTTGAAAGTCATACTTTTTATCAGAAATAATGCAAAAATATCCTAATTCAGCTTCTCGGTCATTACATTAAATCGTTAGACTAAAATGGCATCGTTTGTAGTTTAATAGAATTGAAGACAGAAACAAGAGCGCATGCCTTGTGAACTGGAAAAAAAGAGGGTGTGCTATCCCAAGCAATTTGGAGGCCTCGACATAAAAAACATGGTGATGTTTCGAAGAGCTATAGCTAGGGTTGAGAGATGGCCTTTTGGTTTTAATTAATGGGAAGACACAAGCAAACTGTGGGTATGGTACGATTTTTTTTGTGATGCCATGGTCCTATCGCCAGCACTATCATTGCCATTGGAGATGGTTGTGTACTGTCGACTTTAATTTGTGTAAACGGGTGGCTGGAAAAAATACCTCGCTCATGGAGATATATAGGGCTGTTCTATTTTGCCAAATCATGCAGTAAGCGACTATTTAACTCAGGGGCGAGCTAACTCAGGGCAACCGTACGTATAAAAGTGTCAGGCTCTCTTCTCTCTTAGAGCAAAAGTGCAGCTAGCGAGTCATACACTCATTAGATAGGGTAAGTATAGCGCCAAGTCAGCATATACGGCACAATTTATTGGCTTGAAAAAGATGAAAACCACATCCACATATGAAAAACAAGCGTTAAATAATGTAATTTTTTTTTATGTGGTGGGTTTTACAAGGAAAAAATTAACCATAAAAAACCTTCAAAAGTCCTTATTTTGCCCACTACATGAAGCAATTGTGGGGGATTTTAAATGACACTTTTTAGAGTTTCTTCATTTTCTATAATTTTTATATTCCTTAATATTTTTAATTAAAATTCACGGCTATTTTACTGTCGAAAAGAACACTTCCATAGTGCCAATGATGTATTGTACAGAAGACGAGTGATATAACTAGCTGCGTGCTCGGTTAATTCTAGGAGGTCAGGCCAAGGGATTACAAAACGGTCGGTTAACCGCGGCTAACCGCGCCTCCACGAGGGCATGTTTTGGAAAACCGGCGGTTTAGGGTTTAGAGGTTTGACCAAAATTCGTTTAAATAAATTTTGAGCATAAATATACATAAAATTCCTAAAAATACTATTAATCATTCTAAGCATGTTAGTTTAAACAAAGTAAAAAAAAACACATTTCTAACGTGTGTTTTAAAGAATTTTTTTTTTTACCAATTTTGACCGATTTTTTCAGAAACCGCTGTTAACCACGAAAAAACGCCCGTTAACTACCAAAAACCCGGTTAACCGCGAACAAAACCGACAAGCAGTAGTTTTAAATTTGCGATAAAAACGGCTAAAAAGCACAGCTAACCACGATTAATTGTCTCCGTGCAGGTTAGGACTCGGAGCCCGCGGTTTTGTAATCCCTAGCAAGTCCTCGCCTTTACTCTGTGCCAAAACAGCAAAAAGAAAAAAGAGGGGAGAAAAAAACAAAACAAAAGAAGATTCTTGTGACGCGGACTCGCGAGCGTACATAACATACTACTACTACTCGAGAGGGTGGTAGCTCTAGCTCTCTGCTATAGCTTTTGGTAGACGACGACACGATCGACCCTGTCCGCGCCTTTGGAGAGCCGCTGCCATCGATCGCTCTCGCTCTGACAGGGGGCTCATCAATGCGTAGCACCTGATCATTATGACCCCTGCGGCTGCAGCCTAGCTAGCTCGCTAGCTCGTTGACAGCAGTGTTGGAGTAGGAGTACGTACGTACTCCTAGCTTGCTGTAATCAATGCTTAACACAAGGAAAAAACAATGATGTACTCCAGTGACAGCGGTAGAAATGTAGCTGTGGATTCTTTTTACTCCGTGTACCAGATTAAAAGGGGGCGACTAGGGAACAGTATCCCATCGGGCCCCAACCCGACGGGATAGCTCCCCTCCACTCGCCGCCTCCTTCCTGCGCGCCCTCCCCGCCCCTGCCGCCTCCTTCCTCCACCCCGGCCGGCGGCGCCCTCGGAACAAATCATGATAATTAAGATAATAATAGAAAAATCATAAAAATCATAAACAAATTCAGAAAAATCAGGAAAAAAAACTTAAAAAATTCATAAAAATCATAAAAATTTCATTAAAAAATTCAAACAATCATAAAAAATAAAATCATAAAAACTCAGAAAATCATAAAAATTCAAAAAATCTAAAAAATTATGATAATTCACCTTCTGTAAGCAATGCTATGCTGCCCCACATTGTTCGTCGCTTCAGCTGGGCCTTCATACCGACTTGAGGACTCCCACACACTATGAAAAACTTCCTAAGCAACTTTTATGTTTTGTTTGGATTTTATGGTTTTTCTAATTTGTTTTGAATTTATTATGTTTTTTTTTTTACGATTTTTCTTATTTTTCATTATTCTTTGAATTTTCATGAATTTTTCTAATTTTTTCATGATTTTTTTCATGATTTTTACATTTTCTAATGATTTTTTTGAATTTTTCTAATGTTTTTATGATTTTATTAATTTTCATAAATTTTTCTGAATTTTTTATTTTTTTTATATTTTCTGATTTTTTAATCTTTTTTTGCAATTTTATGAATTTTATGAATTTCTTTAATGAATTTTTTAATTTTTATAAGTTTTTCTGGAATTTTGATGAATTTTCTGAATATTTTTATTATGCCCTAACGGTTTTGGGGCCAGCGTGCAAACGGAGACAACTTCAGGGGGCCGAAAAAGTAAAACTGAAATTTAGGGGGCTATGTGAGATCTGCTGCAGGTTCAGGGGGTAACAGTGTAATTTTCTCAAAAAACAACGATGTCCTCCTGTGACCAACTATTATATGTAGTACACAAGGAGTGTATCCGGGATGTACTTTCTGCTAATCTTAGTCGATCAATGATATGCCGCAGTTACTTAAAAAAAAAGATATGTACACAAGGAAAAAACAACGATGTCCAGTAGTAGAAATGTAGCGGTGGATTCTTTTTACTCCGTGGATCAATCATCTTCATTAAATTTCCAAAGTAGGCTGAGCAATTTTTTAAGTGAAATCTCTCTCAACTTGCAAGACAGTCCTCACAAATAACAAAAATACAAGCAAGTCCTTGGACCTAACTCAAGCACTCCAAGACGATCATCGGCGATGAGCTTCTCAACTCTTAGGAGGCGGGGCGGTGTCTCTGAACCCTGTACCTCCAAGCTAATCCACCTTAGATGGCGGAAAAGATAGTCTAAACTAGGTAAGCCAAGTAAAACAACCATAGTCATTGAAGTTCAAGACCCCATCATGGCCTGCAAAGAGGAAGACATGCCCATGACAGCGCCACTGCCACCACCCTCCAGAGAAAAGCCAAAAGCCAACGGCATATTCTCCCCGCAAAAGAACCAAAATTGATCAAATCTTTCTCCTACTCACGACTAGCATAATAACTCACCGCCGAGGTATGAAGAACACAACTTTATTACCTACGAACCGATCGAGGCAGCACAACGAGCAAGCAAGGTGACAACGCTGGCCGGTGATGCACCTAGAGACGGAAAGACCAGGCCCTATCGCTAGATCCTGTTCCACTAGACACCATAATAGGAGTAGAACAGATCTGTGCTCGGTTTCACTCCCAAGAAACCCTCACAAAGGTGAGCAAACATCAACAGTGAAAATAGAATTAGGTGTCAAGCTTACCAACTCGCACTCTGTTTTGGTCAAAACCTCATCAAGGAATTCACTCTTGGGGGCCTTAAAACCACTCAAGATGCGGAAATCAAAAGACAATCTCACCCTATTAGCAAAAATCTCCGGTGAAAATAGAATTAGGTGTCAAGCTTACCAACTCGCACTCTGTTTTGGTCAAAACCTCATCAAGGAATTCACTCTTATGGGCCTTAAAACCACTCAAGATGCGGAAATCAAAAGACAATCTCTCCCTATTTCAAAGCCGGGACCAAGACTCTAGTAGGAGGAGTGCGAAGTTCTGAAGGAACTCCTCTAAAATCATCGAAAAACCCAATTTGGCCGTGAGAGGAGCATTGTCAGCAAAGAGAAAGATGGAACTACTCTAAAATCATCGAAAAACCCAATTTGGCCGTGAGAGGAGCATTGTCAGCAAAGAGAAAGATGGAAATTCTTCGAATCAATGAGTGGTGGACAAATATGGAGATTGAAGAACCATAGAGAATCAAGGCCAAGCTAAACAACGGCTATAAACTTGGGCAATATATAATGGACCCTTGGGCGTGCATTCCACAAAAAAATGCTCTCTAAGACTTTCAAAACATTTGCAAACATATTCAGTCTCAAAGACAAGCTGACAGGGAAGAACTCAGCATGACCTAAAACCCAAACTAGTGCAAAACGGCCTGCTATGACCCAAATGCACGTTAAAAATCAATTAAAAGGAGAAGAAGTAGGTAACTGACCACCACCAGAACAAATCAAAGATGCAAAGGAAGGGGGGAATGGTAACGTAATCCTCCGGCCAATGCGGCGCTTGAGGAGAAGTAGTGATAACATAAACCACCCCTACTGAGCAGGAATTCACGGGCCAACTGAGATGGATACGACGAAATAAAATCAAATCTAGGAAAGAAAAGAGAGAGTCCATGTAAAAGATAGGGTTACAAGAACTATCGATGGAATTCTATGTGAACTAGTTAATATTTTGTGATTTAGGAAAAGTGTTGTATGTATTGCTTCAACTTATTTGTATTGTGCTTGTGATGTCCTATTTAATATACATGTGTGAATTGGTTCCTCAAAAAATGATGTGACATATATGACACATCACCCGACACCCTGGATGATGTGTCACTGGAGTGTTCAATGATGAAAATTCAAGTCGACCTGACATATTTTTATGACGATTTTTTCTGTCATACAAAATTAGAGCTGGTAGGGCAAAAGTGCTTTTTGTGACGATTTTGGGCTCTTCCATGACATTTTTAGATGCTTTCGGTGACGACTTTTTTCGTCATAAAAGGGATCTTTATCATGACGCATGAACAATTCGTCCCAGAAAAGTTTATTTTCTATGACAAAAATTAACATTTTGTCACAAAAAACTTTCTGTGACGCACATACCATGACAAACCTGTTTTCGTCATAAGGTCGTCATAAAAGATCTGCGATGACATTTTTGTCACTTATGATGACGAATGTATAATGTCATCAATAATCATTTTTCTAGTAGTGGTATCGTGGGAAAAAATTTCAGTTTTAAAAAAATACCCGAAAGAGGATAGAAGAGAGAAATAACTGCAAGGACTCTCTTCTTATACAACCTATATATATACTCCACACTTAACTAACATTTGATAGATCATCCAACCCCGAGTAATCTTCATATTCAACTGCTAGCGCGTTATATAATAAGATGATTATTGATGGGTTCATTAACCAATGTTTAAAATCTTCAGATTTTATGTAAAAAAAATTCAGAAAAAATTTGAACTTTGAAAGGAAAAGAACAAAATATTGCGTTTTTTGTTAGACACTCCATCTAGGCACCTTCAGAGCTGACCGTTGGGATTTGCAGTAACCCATTACTCCCTTCATTCCCAAAAAGAAGTCATGTTTGAATTTTGAAAACATGTTTGACCATTTGTCTTATTAAAAAATTATTACAAATTTGTAAAAAAAAAAGTCATTCATGTCGAATTTCGGGTCAAAATGAGAAACATATATCTCCTTATATATCTCCTTGGACATATGAGCCTAATATACTACATCTCTCACTTTTCACACGTGATTTTTGAGTGTCATTTGTCACAATTTAAAATATGCATATGAATTGTACGAACTGACTCTAATATGGATCAATTTTCCGTTTCCAACCTGGACCTTAAATTATACAAACACCTTAAATTGATCTAAATAAAACATGAACCCAAATATATGAAAATGTACACATCTTGTTAGGTTTTGTGTCAAATATGTGTACAAATATGTTGCATGAACTCTGTGTTGTAATTATTGTTTGGAGAGGAGCGTCCATAGTCAGAGCCTCGCAGAGATAGGCGCAAGCCGAACTGTGTTACCAAACATCGATTGTGTCTCCTGTTGTCGTTCGTGATATTGCATCGGTGCATATCCTAACATGTCCTTTGCTTAAGACGAACAATAAATTAACTTGGCACATCTAATTAACACTTTGCTGTAGTAGGTTTATTTTCTCCTAAAACAATTTTCCACGGCCTTAGGAAAAAATAACTCAACTAGATTATCCCCGATATGTACACATATTTCTCTGGCTATTAAAATAGTTATTAGCTATGTGCATAGCTTTCACCACACGAAACATATCCACACAAACAAATCACTAGTGGTCGTGGGCGTAAGCTTTTCTATTAAAAATCCAAATCTTGTTGCCAATTGGATGCATTCACTGTACAAACACTACTGAGCTACAGATGGGACAAACCCCTAATCATTATCTCACTCTAAGCTTAAAATACATCAATGCTACCAACAAACTATAATTATTTAAAAATGCAGTGTGCTTGACAATCAGAGCGGGCACTCAAAAACTCGGGGGCATCTTACTGGCATCACGACCAACGTTACGCGTATGCTTATGTGTGTCCCAATTCATAATCTATGAATGTTTATTAGTACGAGTACTATATACTACATAATGTTTATGATGGTCCAGAATGACTAAAGATTTGCTTAAAGGTGGCCTAACGATGGCTACGTCGTACGGATCCATTCATCACCGTCTTTATGATTTTACTGTAAATAAAGGAAAAGTAGAAGTACATCACGGATAGAGCTGATCGAATGAAATTAAAGTAGTAGCAGCCAAATTGTAGTTCGGTCAAATTGAATAGTGGGACCCACAAACTCTAGCGATCCTATGCATGTGTGAGACATCACTGCAGAGAACTGAGCTTCACTATTGCCCCCATCACTAACGGTTATATGCAAATTTGTACTGATGATTGTATCACTACCGGTTCAATAACTACAAGGCCAGCCAAAGGACAGGGCAGAACGGAACCGGTTGATACAACCGGCAGGTAGTAAATCGTAGGAATGTTAAAACAAACTATGTTAGCAATTAAGACTTGTCGTGTTGTATTTTCTATAAAACCTGTGTATGAATACTTACCATAAGGAAGGATATGCTTTCAAATCTCTTTAAAAAGGTTTTAGTACACTACTAGAGAAATGGCTTAATCTACTGGCACATCAGTACCGGTTGGATTGAAACCGGTACCGATAGTGCACCAGCATCTGTTCTAGTAACAGTAGCAATTCTATACTTTCAGTACCGGTTGGAGTCAACATTAAAGATGCCTTTTGCAGACGGGTACAGGCCAGCTGGCTCATGGACTCATCAGTACCGGTTCATAATACGAACCCGTACTGATATTACGAACCGGTAGTAAAGGCCTGTTTCAGCAAACTTCAAAAGGAATGCATATCCTACTCTAATCAATACGCGTGGGTGGGTGGGTTGGTTAGAAGGGTGAGTGGAAAGTTATGTAGTGGCATGAGATCCCAGGTTCGAGTCTTGAGTTCACCAAATTTTTTAGATATTTCAGTGGCTATAGTCCCGGTTGGAAGAACCGGGACTAAAAACCATAGGCCTTTAGTCCCGAATTTAATGTCCCGGTTTGAATTTAATGTCCCGGTTGGGGAAACCGGGAACCGGGACTAAAAACCACAAGCCTTTAGTCTCAAATTTAATGTCCCGGTTTGAATTTAATGTCCCAATTGAAAAAACCGGGACTAAAGGCCATTTGCCTAGTAGTGGTACCGGTTGGAGAAAAAAACCCAATAGTCTTGCTTCACTACCGGTTTTTGTCTCTAGCCGATAGTGGCGCCTTGGCTCGTCACCACATGCTTGCTCGATCGGCTTGGCCTTGAGCTCGTCACCACCTGTTTGGCGCACCCCACCGAGTCAACACAACACAAGAACAACTTGTCATTATTGACCCATTTGCCCCTAGCCCATTGTCTAGCAAAAAAACAAATTAATTAGCATGCTAGCTATTCCAAATGCGTCTTAAGTAACTGATTAGAGTAATTTGCAACAAGAAAATGGTTTGACGTGTGAAAATAAAATTCAAGCTATTTGAAATAAATTCATTGTTTTTGACATAAATTTTTTACCAAGATTCATCAATTTTGTTAGAAATTCATCGATTTTGAAAAAATCACCAAATTTGACTGGAATTCATCAATTTTTTTTACGGGAATTCATCATTTTTGACCGAAATTCATCATTCTTTTTACAGGAATTCATCATTTTTGACAAAAAAAAATCAATTTTTGACCGAGGTGCATTTTCACGGCAGCATCATCCTTGCTGACCGCCTGGGTTTGGGGGCAACTGAGAAGAAACTTAGAGAAAAAATAGAGGAGCAAATTGGGCATTGTCGACGGTTGAGATATCGATCCCAAGTCGATTAAGGTTCTTTGAAGAGGGAGATAGGAGACATGCCGAACAACACGAACAGCAACCAGCGACGAACAGGGAGACAAAGGTTTTCATCCTTGTTCAGGCCTCTCGGAAGAGATAATAGCCCTACGTCCAGCTTTTCTTTATATCAAAAATGATTACAAGAGGAGTCCCGACGAGATGAAGGGTCTCGGCGAGCTTATGGGTGTACAAGATGTATTATGCAAAGGCTTCTTGCATCTAAGTCGTGCCCTCTACACGCCGTAGGGGCTCGGTTTATATAGTGTTGAGGAACCGACCTACCAAGGGATAATCGGGCCGGGCTAATTACGAATACGTAACAAACTCGGTATATGCCAAATACATCCCGAGGTAGATAAGGTAAACTCCAAGTCTTGGGGATCACGACTCCTAATCCAATCCGGGAAACCACGTCTGGGTCTTCACGTAGCCGTGCAGAACTCCTGTTCGAGACGGACTCAAACACGATTCCTTGGCCGTTACGCATCATGCCAGCCAGGAAGCTGTTCGGCAGGATGCACATGGGCCAGATAGAACCTTTCAGGGAGCTGGGCCCTGGTAGGCTATTCAATTGGGCCATCAGGGAGTGGGCCATGGCAATGAGCCGTAATTTTATCCCCGACAGGCATAGTATTAGGTCAATGGCAAGGACAAAAGGGTCATTTCAGCAGCGAAAAAAAGCTAAATGGCAGGAAAAGAAGGTAAAACGGCCAAAATGTCGCTGAGGTAACAAATTCACGGGTACGGTGTCGTGGACGTAAAGACAAACTAAATTAATGTCATTTGGGTAAATGCCGTCGAATTGGGTGGCCTCTAGGTTAATCTTCCGGTGTAATTTGATAAGAGAAAACAGTCCTATTGTCGGACATGTAATAGATGTATCACTGTTGGTTCGTAAGTCAAACCAGTAGTAGTTGTGCCCGGTCACCAGCCCCCGTTTCATGTTATGATCAGGTATGGGTAGTGTATCACTACGGATCCATTGAACCAGTAGTTATACCATTGGGTATTAATTAATCCCAGATGCGTACAACCAGTTTTAAAATCCTGTGTTCAAGCCAGTTTGAAATCGGTAGTGCAGTGATGTTGCACAGTAGTAGTGTATTCAGATCAGCGATAACTTAGATCCAGGCGGTTAGACAACATATATTGCACCCTTGACGGTTGCTTGCATCATCAGGTGTTTTTCCTACGTACGCGTTGCAGACCGTGTGTAAGAAAAACTTTTAATTTATTTTCTTTGAGAACGAGGAGGACTTAATTGGTCGGTTTGTTTCACATCAATTGGAACACTGCTTTGCTCAATTCAACAGCAAAGAAAATATATTCCTTTGTAGTTGGGTGGTACTCTCTTTTCTTTTCTTTTTTTTTCCCCCTCAAAAAGCTAGGAAGCAAGACTGAAAAGAATCCAATACTATTACACGTCACCGACTGGCCAATTAATCTTGCTTGTAGGCCCCAGGTATTGGAAATGTCTACCTGTACCTTTGAGGTATATGTTTAATAAAAAAAATCATTTACCTACATGGACCCCAAGTCTTTGGATCTACCTAGTGTATTTCTATTTATTTCTTATATTCTCCTTGCTTAAACATTCACTCGGTCATAATAGCAACATTAATGAAGAGATTTTGGTATAATATAACATAATATTACTAATTTTAGGTAGGATT
>SPJY01027345.1:0-10747 GCA_005191435.1 Raddia distichophylla | reverse complement strand
CCTCATCTCAGTTCCTGACAATTGCCCCCTCCTCAGCTGCAGACTTGCCCTCAAGTCTGAAAATTTGGAAACACCCTTTTGATGAAATCAGCATCCTCCCAAGTAGCTTGATTAGGAGAAAGATTAAGCCATTTGATCTTCCATTGCACCACTGGTTCATTCCTTCGAGGAATTACTCTTCTCTGAAGAATTGTCTCGGGCTCCACTTTAATGTTACCATCAGCATCAACCAAGGGCAATTGAGCATTAGGAACAACCTTAGATCCTATATGTTTCTTGAGTTGGCTGACATGGAACACAGGATGAATGTGACAATCAGCAGGCAGTAAAAATTTATAAGCCACTTTGCCAATTTTCTCCATCACTCGAAAGGGCCCATAGAATTTGGAATGCAATTTCAGAGATCGGTGGATACTGAGAGAAGTATGCCGATATGGTTGACATTTGAGGTAAACCATATCACCCACTTGAAATTCCCTTTCTTTTCTCTTACGATCAGCAAATTTCTTGCTTCTTTCTTGAGCCTTATGCAAATTTTCTTTAATAATTTGATGAGCAATTTGCCTTTCTTGCAGAATATCACCAATTTCCACTTGAGTGGTGTCGACTGGAATAGTATCAAGTATTGGAGGTGGAGGAACCCCATAAAGCACCTCAAAAGGAGTCATTCCCAAGGCTGTATGATAAGAAGTATTATACCACCACTCTGCTGTAGAAAGCCATCCTTTCCATCCTTTTGGTTTAGCAAAGGTCATGCACCTCAAGTAGGTTTCCAAACATTGATTGACTCTCTCAGTTTGCCCATCCGTTTGAGGGTGATAGGATGTGCTAAATTGCATTTTAACACCAACAGCCTTGAACAGAGCTTGCCACAAATTGCTTGTAAATATTCTGTCCCGGTCTGTAACAATGATCTGTGGAAAACCATGTAATTTAAAGACTTGATCAATGTATTCTTGCACCACTTGTTGCACTGTATAAGGATGGCTCAATGCAAGGAAATGTGCATACTTGCTATATCGATCTACAACCACCAGAATTACATCCTTCCCTTGAGATTTAGGCAGTCCCTCAATGAAATCCATTGATATTTGTGTCCAAGACTTGTCGGGTACTGGTAGGGGCTGCAAAAGACCAGGGTATGGTACATTTTCATGTTTGTTCAGCTGGCAAACTGCACACTCCTTTACCCATTCCTTAACTATTGCTTTCATTTTGTGCCAATGAAAGTAAAGTTTCAGCCTTTGGTATGTAGCTCTATCTCCAGAATGACCACCCCAAGCCGAAGCATGGTATTGCTGAAAGAGCTTCCTTCTCAACTCTTCATCATTGCCAATTACAATCCTTCCCTTATATCTCAATATTCCCCCTTGTACTGAATAGTTGGGACAAGCTTCAGTCGATAGAGATAATTGGGCCATCCTTTCCTTACATTTAGTATCATTCTCATAGCTTTTAATAACTTCCTCCATCCAACTCGGTTTTGCTGAAGTGATGGCATGTAGTTGGTCCCCATGATCCCTTCGGGACAGAGCATCAGCAACCTTGTTCTCCTTCCCTTTTTTGTATTCTATGATGTAATTATATCCCAACAATTTCAGCAATAGTTTATGTTGGACACCTTCAGTCACTCTTTGTTCATTGATGTATTTCAGACTCTGTTGGTCAGTTCTGATCACCAGAGATGTACTAGCAAAGTAGTGCTTCCATTTTTTTAATGCCTCTATAATAGCAATGGCCTCCTTATCATAAGTTGACATTGCTGCCGCTTTGGGTCCCAAAGATTTGCTCATGTATGCTATAGGATGATTTTCTTGCATTAGAACTGCACCTATTCCTTCTCCACTAGCATCGGCTTCTAGCACAAAAGGCTTAGTGTAATCTGGAAGAGCTAACACTGGAGCCTGGGTCATAGCAGATTTGAGTACCAAGAATGCTGATTCTTGTTCGACATCCCACTTGAAAGAATTCTTTTTGAGAGCATTATACAATGGTCTGCATATAACTCCATAATTTTTAACAAATCTCCTATAGTAACCTGTTAGTCCTAGGAATCCCCTTAGTTGGGAAATGGATTTAGGACTTTTCCAGGAAAGCATATCCTGCACTTTCCTAGCATCAGTGGCCACCCCTTCAAGAGTAATAATGTGTCCTAAGTATTCAATTTGTTGCTGCCCAAACATGCATTTATTTCTCCTAGCAACCAACTGATTTTTGAGTAGGATTTCCAAGACCAGGGCTATATGTTCCTTATGCTCTTCCCATGTTTTGCTATAGATCAAGATGTCATCAAAGAAAACCAGTACGAATTTCCTTAAAAATTGTTTCAGAATATTGTTCATCAAGGCTTGGAATGTAGCCGGAGCATTGGTTAAGCCAAAGGGCATAACTAAGTATTCAAAGTGTCCCAAAAATGTTGTAAATGCAGTTTTGTGGATGTCCTCTTCTCTCATCCTGATTTGGTGGTAGCCAGACCTCAAACCTATTTTAGAAAAATATTTGGTGCCATGTAATTCGTCCAATAAATCCTCTATAATTGGAATGGGGTACTTGTTCTTGATTGTGTTAGCATTCAACTGCCTGTAATCAGTGCACATTCTCCACTTTCCATCCTTTTTTTTTAACTAAGATCACTGGAGAAGAGAAAGGACTTTCACTATGCCTGATTTCCCCTGATTGTAGCAATTGCTCAATTATTTCTGCCATAGCCGTTTTCTTATAGTGAGGAACTCTGTAACACCTCTGATTGATTGGATTCTTTCCAGGGATGAGAGGTATGGAATGGTCACAATGTCTCTTAGGTGGCAGACTTGTGGGCTCTTGAAAAACCTTTGCATATTTTTCCAATATTTGATCAATCTCTGGATCACTTCTTGCTGTCATTTTCTCTTTAGGCTCCATGTAGTTAATTACTGCTCCTACCACTCCTTTGGTCATCAACTTATTTAACCTTTCAGCAGAAATTAAGCAATTTTTACCCTCCAAGGTTTCATCTGTCAAAGTGACCATTTGCTGCTGGGAGTTCCTATAAGATAAAGTTCTGCTTTTCAGATTTATGCTAACAGGACTATGTTTATATAGCCAATCAGCCCCAAGTATAAGATCATAGCCTTGTAACTCCAACAATTTAAAGCTATGGACAAAAGCATTTCCTTGTATAGAGTAATGGCAATCCCTGCATTCAGCACTACTAAGCATCTTTTGCCCATTAGCCACTTGGACATTCACACTTTCGCAAGATTGAACTTCTACCATGGCCTTGCTTGCAAAAGTGGAATCAATGAAAGTGATGCTACTGCCACTATCCACCAAGGCAGTTCCCAAAATTTTTCCCAATTTCACTCTGAGAGTAAATGTATGCTTTTCCATTCCATTACCCTGAACAGCTTGTAGGGATAATTGCAGGACTTCCTCCTCTTCTTTAGAGTCAATATTACTCATCTCTTGCTCTTCTTCTACTTGAGAATCCTTAGTTTCCATCTCCTCTGGTTCCACCACCTCAATTGCTTTGAGTTGTGGAAGCATTTTGCACACTTGCTTATGACCAGGGAACCACTTGTCACCACACTTAAAACATTTCTCATTGCCTTCCTTCCTTTTGTTTTCATTGTTAATTCTGGTGGTGGGTAGTTTGGCCTCCCCGATCCCCTCCTTAGGAGTAGGAACAATTAAGTCCGAAGTTCTTGGTTTATAAGAATAGCCACTGCTGCTAGAATAATTCCTCTTAGCAGGAGTAGATCCTTCCAGATTCCTAGTAATCCAGTAGGCTTCAGCCAAATTTTGGGGTTTCAGTAGATGAGTTAAATTCCTTAATGATTCCTGCAACCCAGAAATGAAGCTTTTCATGAAATAAGAATCTGTCAATTCAGGGTTTCCTCTTTTAACTAAGCCCATAGCACTCTCAAACTGATCAATGTAATCAGGTACAGTCTTGTAATGTCTGACCGAGTGAAACAAGGTTATCACATCACAGTCAGATCTTTGGCTGAATCTGTTGCTTAGCATCACCCCAAATTCACCCCAAGTGATAGTATCGGTTTGTATACCATTACTCTCCAGCCACTCTTCAGCTCTTCCTACAAAATATATAGTTGCTATTGCCACCCATTGCTCATGATGAACATTAGTTAATTTGAAAATTTTTTCAGCCTTCTTCAACCAATACTCCACCTGTCTCCATTGAATTCAGGAAAGACCAGATTTGGTCCTCTAGAACAATGCCTGTCATTACCCCTTTGTCTCTCCATATATCTGTCCTCTTGCCAAGGTTCCTCCACGATTCTTCCAGTGTTTCCTGACGTATTTGCTGCGTTTTGCCTTTGTCCAGGAGGGTTACCTAAGAGAGGAGGGGATAGATTGCTCATCAAGACAGGATTAGCTCCAACTTGCAATATACCTCTACCACCCCCACCAGACATGTCGACACTAGCATAAGAGGATCTGATGTGAGAAGAAGGATTAACAGGAGTATCTTCCCTCCTTATAGCTCTGGAACTGTTATCAGATGGTTCACCTCCTGGGTTACCACTGCTCTGGATTACAGCCTTGACTGCATCCAGTAACACATCCATTTTCTGACTCAGCTCCTCGTTGAACTTTTCTTGCTCCAACCTCGCCAGCTTAAGTCCTTCAAGTTCCTGACGAACCACTTCAATATCTTCTTTCCTTGCAAAATCAGTATCTTCCTCCCCCCTATTAGCATCTTTCGCGGGTCTGGTCATGATTTATCAGTTTCTACTGCTAGCTGGCTCAGGAATTTTACCGAAAGCACAAGGCTTTCAACCCTTACCACTAACAACAGACTGAAAGGTGAACCGATTAGTCACAGGATTTAAACTTGCAGTGTGCAAAGAAACCTGGAGAACTAATTCAGTAGCACCCAAAAAACCCAAAACCAACTCTTACCCTGAGGTTTCCGGAATTTTACCAAGAACAACAAGTTCTGAACCCTAACCTCAGTGAAAGTAGTTAATCACATGCATGAACAAAACGATGTACTGATCAGTGCCTCCACTTCTATGGTAAAAAGGAAGGCATAGAAAAGGAGGAAGCTAGTAAATCATGTGTCAACGCATTTCAAGCTATCACAGTACCACGAGTAAATTTGGGCACATCCAAAAATGCCGTGAAAAGATTCGGCGCGAAAAGGAACATGAAAGGCGCATCACTTCTTTACTTGAATGCAAAGCATGAGTGATAAATGGGAAAAATCTGCTACAGACTTGACTAGGTGAAATTCACAAATCATAGGCTACAAACTAGCAAGGGAGTGATAAATTGCTTCTATGGGAAAAATCGCAAGCGGGAGAAGTAGGCAGCTGCTACTAGCAAGGGCCATCAAGAGCAAACCTCTGAGCAACCCCGATCGCCGATAAACATCACGGAAAGCAGAGTAGACCAGCGATGAGAGCAAGGGCCATAACGAAGATGGTTGATGTTGATCATGACCTGCGCACCCCTCGGCCGCGTGTCGGGACGGCGAGCCGATGGCGGCGCCGTGGCCGGTGCTTGCAGGGAGGTGGCGAGGGAGGCGAGCGAGCGGCCGTAGCGAAGGGCAAGAGCCGCGGCGGTGGGGATCGAGAGGCAGCAGGAGAGGTGGGGCGAGGTGGCGGCGCAGAGGCGGGCGAGCGGCGCAGATGCGGGGCGAGGCGGCGGGAGGAGGGGTCGGCGGCGGCGGGGCGAGGCGGAGGCACAGACGCGGGCGAGTCAAGCGCGCAGAGGCGGACTGGTGCGGCCGGTGGACTGGCCACGTTAAGCTGATGCCGATCGGACGGATATGAAAACATCGATCCGACGGAGGATAAGATGGGAGCACTCTAGTTAAAGTACTCCTAAGAGTACGGTAGTCTTTACGTGTGTGTGTGTATATATATATATACACACACACACGTAAAGACTACGGTACTCTTAGGAGTACTCTAACTAAAGTACTCCCAATTTGCTGACCATCTGATCTGTACATTTAACAACGACCGATAGGGATCCCGATTTCAAATTTCGTCCTCGCCCCACGCTCACTCCCGACCTCCGCGCCCCCTCGTTCCTCTCTGCCAACACGGCTCGCAGCCGCCGCCCTTCCCTACCGTAGCGCCACCGCCCCTGGCCCCCGACATGCCGGCGCCGCCCCGCCTTGCCACCGCCCCGGGGATGCCGCCGCTGCCCTGCTGCCGACACACCGCCGCCCAGATCGAGGCCGGGCCGCCGCCGTAGCGCGCCGCCGCCTCTGCCCCCATGGTGCTGCCGCTGCCGCCCCTGCCCGTTGGAATCGCCGCTGCGCCGCCGGAGCATCGCCGGCAAAGGCCGCTGCCTTCCTCCCTTGCCGCACCGCCGGGGAGCTCCCAGCCGAGCGGCTGCCTCGGCGACGCCCTCGGTATGCTATACGAAGTTATTACGCGAGCGGCTGCCTCGGCAACGCCCTCGCCGGAGCCGCCCCAGCGCCGCCCCTCCACCAGAGCCACGCCGCCGCTGAGGGTCGCCGCGCCTCCCCAAGGCAGCCCCATCTCCCTCTCCTGTCCTCCCCTGTCATGCCCTCCTTCCTCTCTCCCTCTCCCTCTTTCTTCCATGCCGGAAATTGCTATCTTATTTATTATGATTTCGTGTAGATCTGGAGATCACAGATTACTGACTTGCCGGTTTGAGATGCTACTAGCCTCGTGGCAATCTAACTTCTGTTCCCACATGTAATGACATCTGCAAATTGCTCAATTTACTGCAAGTTGGTTAGTGGGTTAGTGCATAAGAATGTATGCTGAAACCTGTATGCTGAAACCAGAGCAGAATAGGTGTAAACCCTCTTGATTTTCTCCTGTATGCTAAAACCTGTTTCTAGCTTTTTATCTTAATGTTGAACTTTTTACACATAGCCCTTGAAATTTGCAAGGAGGATGTCCTTTCCGCTCTATGTTCAATCCTTTCATTGGGCTGGGAGGCATGGTGTTCAGCAATTGAATTTGATAACCATTCTTACTTGGCTTATTTGTTCTAAATTGCAGGGCAGAATGGATCTTGTCCACTGTTGGTGCATTTTGTTGATGCAGAAGGTCAATGAAAGCTATTTGCTGTGTGCAGTATATTGAAAATCATGTTGGTCTTTTAGATTTCCTTGTTGTTTGCTAAGGCCTATGTTTCTTGAGTTATGATGGTAATACGTTGATTCGTTATTTCGTTTATTGGTGGTAAACTGGCAATGCAATTGTATAGCCATTAGAAGAGTTGAAATCTGGGGAATTCAGTAAACCGAGGGGTGAAAGGCGTGGAGGTTTATGTTAACTAGATCTCCATAATTTCATGATGTAGCAAAGGCGAAAGGCGTGGAGGTTTATGTTCACTAAATCTAGTTCATATAGCATGGGTTCTAAAAACTTTATAGTAAACAAAGTCTTTGACTACTGTAAATTCATTTGCGCATTATTGTAAATATTGTTTAATTGTGCGTGAGAACATGTGTGTCTGTTGTTGAAAGAATAGCTTTACTATTTTTTCAGTTTACTATAGTTGGGGATCAACGTTTTTAATAGATTACTAGATTCCTTTACTAGAACCTGAGTCATAGCGATTACAATTTTTGGTTTACTATAATTATGAAGCAATGTTTACAATAACTTACTAGTATCTTTTACTAGAATCCAGGTCATAATAAAATAGTCACATAGATTTCATATCCTTCGGGCTACGGCCTCTCATTTTTCATAATGGATAGAAATTTTGGTTTACTGTAATTATGAACAATGTTTACAATAGCTTACTAGTAGCTTTACTAGAATTCAAGTCATAATAAAATAGTAATGTAGATTCCATATCATTCGGGTTGTGGCCTCTCATTTTTCATGTATTGTTATTCATCTGTTCTATGTAGCAAACAGTACTATGCTATTATTGTAAATGGCATTTAACAATTGTAAACGCCGTCTTTTTTCATCTATTGTTCTTCAATTGTCCTTACCTAGTAAACAACCATGTCTTATTATCGTAAATGGTCTTTTTTATTCTAGTAAACATTGTTGTAAGTACATATCTACATGTGTTCTCGTCTTTTCAAGACATATGTCACGTGATGATAATTTATAGTAAACAAGGACTCTGACTATTGTAAATCCTTCTGTGTATCATAGTAAACAAGGACTCTGACCACTGTAATTTTTCTGCATTCTTGATTATATGCAAGGCTGCATGAATGTGGTGCTGATTTCAAAATATTTTGATGTCATCTGGCCAATGATCGGCCGGGGCGACGAGAGAAGACAAGGGGGAACTTGCAGGTTGGTGATTCGCCGACGGAATTTGTAGGCTGGTAGGTCCTCTGTGCCGATCAGACAGAGGTGTGAGTGTCGGACGATGGCCATGGAAGCGTAGATGGGTTGCATAGGGGCGCGCGGGAAGAGATGGTGTCGTGGGATGGCAACATGATGATGCGGTTGCCATGACAACATTGCCCACGATAGCATAGATTCTAGTAAAGTACATTAGCTTATTACTGTAAATGTCCTTATCACATTATTGTAAAGTTCCTTGGCATATTATTGTAAAGTTCCTTACCACACTATTGTAAAGTTCCTTATCATATTATTGTAAATTGCTTGACACATTATTATAAATTGATATGTGTATTAGGAGCTATGTGTACTAGGGAAGCAATCTGATTAATTTTTTATTAGTGTTTACTATAATTTGAGTGTACATTTACAATAATGTATATGCAAGTTTACTATAATTTTCCTAACAAAAACTGCGCGTGTGGGGAAGGGTGGGAGGCCCCTTTGGGGAGCTGGGATAGTACAATGTTTTGAGCAAAATAAAGCATGGGTGAGTATTGTTTTTGAAATCGCTGTCACCTATCATTGTAAATGAATTTTTTTTCAACCTGCGTTGCTCTTTGCGGTAGTAGCACTGGTGTAATTATTGTAAAAATAACAATCTATTACAGTAAACCTTGGAACATAATGTATTTACAATAATGCGCAAATGGATTTACAGTAGTCAGTGACTTTGTTTACTATAAAATTATCATCATGTGGCTGGTGTCTTGAAAAGACATGAACACACGTCTCTATTACAAAAATTAATTGCCTAACACCTCTATTGTTTGGGCAATGTCATCAGCTTTATCCATTGGAGTCGTTGTGGCATCATCATTGCACCCGACTTCATTTTGAACATCCTCATTTCGCACTGTGAAAAAAAAGGTAGCATGTAATGATTTATATACTACAAAACTTGAAAAAAATATTTAATGTAATGAGCACATGAATTTACAGAAGTCAGAGACATTGTTTACAATTAGTAAAACCTAATTGTAAAATAAAATTTTGATTTGTTAAAGTAAAAATTATTTTTCTGTAGAATGGTTTACTATAATTGAGAAACAACGTTTACTATAGCTCATAAATAATGTATTTACAAGAATGTTGTTGAGTTCAAATTATATTAAATTTACAATAACGGGCTTTACAATAATGTTCTAACCAATTTACAATAATGTGCCAAGCAATTTACAATAATTCGCTACTTAAGAAACATCAGGAATAATTGATAATTACAGGTAAAAAGTATGTACAAATTCATCACTTCATGAACACCATTATTTGCCCATGTTCTCAATGTGATTACAAAGTGGCCTCTCATGTCCTGGAAAAACATAGTTAGATTACAAAATGGCCACTCATTGGCTTGGAAAAACATTACATAATAGAATCGTCAGTTGTTGAATACAGTTCGACAAACGAATCATGTGGAAATTTTATTTGTTCCTGCTGCAATTGAATTCAAGTACTGAATAGTTGCAGCATGGATCCGGCAATATGCACGCTTTTGCTTTTCAATTGCAATCCATGACATCTCCACGACACCTGGAATATCCTACAATATGCGAACAAAGGGTGGCGGCATTGCTCTCTTTCAGGTGGCAGCGAGAACGCAGAGGTAGCCGCACGTTCTAGCCGCCGCGGAGCTGTAGAGACATCACAACGCGAACAGCCGACCGAGCCCCTTCAAGATTCCCAGCACCCAACTCATTTTACCACTCGAGTGTTGTTCATGAGACAATACCAGTAAGGCTATTATCAACTGACAACTCTGCTACGAAGGAAATAGAAAAAAAGAAGCATCATCCAGGAGCAAGTTAAGCTTTTTCATACCTTGCAGCTGCTTCAAGCCCATATGGTATAGAATACAGGAGAGTGATAGCCGTCAGGCTGCACAAAAGGATGTGTGTAGAAGTTATGCAACCATCTGTAACTGCGTATTACTTTACATCTGAAGTTTATTTTTACCATATTGAAAGAACTGAAGTTTGTAACTCTGGATTGGGTAGAACTCCTGACAGAAGAATAATGACTCGAAACTAGGTTGTTTAAGAGTAATAATCTCTGGATTGGGTACAACTTGTTGGTAGGAAGGGCATTTTTTTTCCTAAAATTCATTACAGGAAATTGCATATTGCATTACAGTAAACATTAATATAGTAAACCTCATATTTTTCCAACTTGTTTCAAGGTGGGGCACCTTGCTTTTAAATTGCATTACAGTAAATTTTTCAATGCACTGTAGTAAACAACCTTACCAATATTGTACATGGTGTGGTGCTTTCTAATTACATTACAGTAAATTTCTCAATGCATTACGGTAAACAACAATATAGCAAATCTATGTTGTCGGGAGAAGATGAGCCTCAATCACCTGTGGTGGCGCGTCTATGGAGGCGAAGCAGGAGAGCGGCGCGCCGGCGATCTTGGTCCTGGGGAGGTAGAGC
>SPJY01027344.1:0-10220 GCA_005191435.1 Raddia distichophylla | reverse complement strand
TTGATGTCCACACCGGCGGGCGCACCGTTGCACGTACACGTCCACGGTGTGCGGCCTCGCGTCGAGTCGGAAGGAGCCTTGGTCCGCCCAGCCGCCTGCCGGGGCGTCGGAGCAGGCCACGTTGCCAGCCGCGACCCAGCCGCTGCCGCCGTCGAGGCAGATGCTGTCGCGCCCGCGTGACTGCCGGTGCCGGCGACGCAGTAGGTGACGCGGGGGCGGATGAGCACGCCCGGGATGGCCTGGCGCAGGCCGTCGTGCTCATGGGCGCAGCCGGCCACGAGGCCGGAAGCTTGGCCGGGTCCTGCTCGTCGGACGTCCAGCCGGTGAGCGCGCCGGACGAAGCCCAGCCGGCGAGCGCGCGCTCCAAGAGTACCTCCTGATCAACATGCACGCACCAACATACAAACATGCATGATATGCATATGCGTGATGCTAACCAAGAGAGGCAGGTCAAGAGGATCTAGCCAGCAACATGCACCATGCGGGCATGCCTATATGCTTCTCCCTAGGTACTACGTATACATGCATGCATTTTCTTACCTGGTGGCAGGCCTTGTCTCGTCGGAGCAAGCGAGAGATCACCGGGGAAGAGCTGGACGGAGAAGGCTAGCTGGGTGCTGGACTGGCGCGGTCGCGCATGGGATGGGAGGGGTACTCGGTCCCTGGTAGCGCTGCTGCAGAGGGCAAAAGGAGAGAAGGAAGAATTGAATTAATTGTTTCATTAATAAATTGGAGTGCCTTCTCTCTCTTTTTTTATGCGAGAGGGTTTTCTTTTGTTTTATTTTTAAAAAGCATGAAAAGGGCATGAGAGGAAGAGCATATTGAGCACCAAATCATTAGACTATCCAATGAGACGTAACTTAGGCTCGCCTAGGCAGGGCACGCAATTAGTAAAAAACGGTGGCATCAGAACTAATAATGGGCATAAACAGTCTGGACCAGTTAATTCTAATTAAAGTCATGGTTATTTTTCACCTTTTAATAATATAGCTCAAATAAGATGAGCATACGATATTCGTTACATGGTCCTCCAATTTTCTTTTATTTGGCATCTTGACACAATTAATGTCACCGATGGTAAAACGACGAGAGCAGTTGCATGCTTTATTCTCTACGGAGAATATTTTTGAATGTCACATGCTTTATGTTGAGATCCATGTGTAGGATATCTCGATGTTGTGATTAATATATGTGACGATATACTAGCTTGATCCTCGGCCCACTGGCCAGATCAATTTCGCCACCAAGTAATCGACACGCTAGCCTCCAGCTGTCCCGGACTCCTTGTCATGGCGAAGCTTCTCGAGTACACAACTTTATGTGACCGTCAGGTCATCGAACCCGGTCGCCTGCATGCCTCCAGACGCAACAGCCACCACGTAGCGTCAGCCACATACTCATCGATACATGCATCACATAAGTGAACAAAAAAAAACACCTTACCTATACTGCAAGGATAGCTGAAGATCCGAGATAGGGGGCTAGAGGAGGGTGAATAGACCCCACAAATTTTCGACGCTATCGTTTTCACCAAAACTTGGACAACTTGACAAATATGTGTACCCATAGAATGCATGACTAAGAGTCATCGAATATGTGGGAATTTTTCATTCACAATTATGGTTGTCAAGTGTCCAAAAGAGAGGAATCAATTCAAATCTTGCTTTTAAAAAAGAAGACCAAACCAAATGATCAAAGCCATTTTCAGAAAAGCAAAAGCAAATTGTTCAGAATTTGTTCTCACTTGGAGCAGAGAGATGCTAGTTTTCTGTTGCTCCAACAGTTATGTGAATTTTTCTCCCTATGCAACCATGAGTCTTTAAGCACTCCACCAAAAATCACCTCAAGATTCCATGCAAAGAAAATATGAAAAATCAAACATCACGAGCTGTCAATAACTTCGAGCAGAAAGTTTGGGGCTCGATTTTCACTTCATTGCTCCCAAATGGATAAACCAGTGGACTGGAAAATTTTACCACAGATGGGTATATGAGTGACACATCTTGTCCAACTGGAATCATCAGAAAATGATTTTGCTAGATTTTTCTAAAAATCTTTAACTGACTGCTGTGCGGATGATGAAAGTTTCTGGACAGACTAGCAACAAGTCAAGAACTTGATTTCTTGCCTCTCATATGGTTGCAAAGTGTGTATCAAATCATATTAGCAACCTCGAGGCATCATAGACCACCAATAAGCAGCAAGAAATCATCTAAGTTCTTCTCAAAACAAGAGCTCCAAACAGGGAAAATGAAAAAGAAGAATAACTTGGAGCAAATCAATACAAGATATTCATGCAGAAGAATGATTTTATTGCATAGAAGTTGGGGATTACAAACCACAATCCATGTGGTTACAAGCACTCTAAGTGCCAAGCAAAACACACCCAACTCACCCTCTCTATTTCTGAAATTTACAGCTCTAAGGGAGGAGGAGGTGCTCCCCTCCCTCTCTATTTATAGCCCACGGATGAGATGCCCTAAACCGTAGAGTCTATCTCCACCCTTCATTTGAGGATGAGTGGTGTACAACTTACACACTACAAGACACACTCCTGAGAGGGAATATTCTCCACATATTCCTTTGGAAAATATCTTCGTAGCTTCCTCGGTCGCTAGCCCAAGCCTGGGCCCACCGGTCAGATCAACTTCGCGTCCAGGTTACCAACGTCGCGGCCTCCAGCTACCTTGGATTACTTGGCATGGCTAAGCTTCTTGTGTACACCACCTCATGTGACCGCCAGGTCATCGAACCCGGTCGCCTACACACCTTCGGACGCACCAGCCTCCAGCTGTCGCAGGTTGAACTCTGTCATGAGGACCATTCCCAAAAATTCTTCATCGCCAATTCCTCCGCTCGCCATTGTAACAAATATAGTCACTGAAAATACAAGTGCATCCTCACATAAGGGCATCACAATCGTGTTGAAGGATATGAATCATGAAAAAGGATGCATGTGAAGCTAAATTGCTTGCAAGTTTTAACTAACTTGTGAAGCTAAATCTTAGATCATCCTCAAAAACATAAGGGCATCACAATCCTCAAAAACTCTTATTGGAAACTACTGTATAGATGCTTGCAAGTTTTAACTAACTTGTGAAGCTAGATTGCTAGAAGCACACCAAAAAGGATGCATGCAATGCATCAATATTCAAGTCACAGAAGGAAAATTGTATAGTAGTATGTACAATTAAACATAAATTTACAATGGGAGCGGAATCAGTGGCGGCGACACAGGCGGCGGCGGCGGCGGCGGCGGCGTCGGCGTCGGAGGGAGTTGTAGGGGCGGCGACACGGGCGGCGGCGACATCGGAGGAGTTGTAGTGGGAGGCCATCGGAGGGGTGGGAGGGGCGGCGGCGTTGTCGGAGGGGCTGTAGGGGGGCGGCGACGTCACAGGGGCGTCGTCGAAGGGTTTGGAGGCGGCGGTGACTTGGACGGCGGCGTCGGAGGGGTTTTAGGCGGCGGCGACACGAACGACTGCGTCGGAGGGGTTGTAGGCGGTGGCGACACAGACGGCGGCGTCGAAGGGGTTGTAGGGGCGGCGGCGTTGTTGGAGGGGCTGTAGAGGGCGGCAACGTCACAGGCGCGTCGTCGAAGGGGTTGTAGGTGGCGGCGACACGGACGGCAGCGTTGGAGGGGTTTTAGGCGGCGGCGACACGAACGACGGCGTCGGAGGGGTTGTAGGCGGCGCCGGCATCGGAGAGGCCTAGGAGGCTGTGAAACGGGCGGCGGCGACGTCACAGGCGCGTCGTCGGAGGGGTTGTAGGCGGCGGCGACACGGACAGCTGCGTCGGAGGGGTTGTCGGCGGCGGCGAATCTGATGGCGGCGGTGTTGACCTAGGGTTAATTTGGCGTGGTTTACGGTGTGTATTTGGGAGAATTGGGGGAAAACGGACATATAGAGGACATCAATCCCAGTTAAATCCAACAACCGGAATTACTCTGATCATCAGTCTCGTGGCCGTAGGCGTGTAGCCAAGTGGCTTATCGCCGAGCCGTAGACTTGAAGCCGTAGGCGTGTAGCCGTACTGCGCCGCTTGTGGCGCGCAATGGCGTACAGCCGAGCTAAAGACTTTGACGCTCATGGCGCGGGCGTAGACGTGTCACCGAGTAGTGTGTCGCCAAGCTGTAGATTTGGGTGCTCGTGATGCAGGCGTAGGCGTGTAGCCGAGTAGAGGAAGTAGTCGTTCAAATCTCGATCAGCATGGAGCCGCACAAGCTGTGGTCGGCGTCGAACAGCACATGCTCGCTGAGGTTTCGCCCGTGATCGGCGAAATCGGCCGTAGTCGTAAATAATCTCCACGCGGTTGGTGTGACTTGACGAAAGTCGATGAAATTGCTCGCTAGTCTTCAACGTCCCACGAGATATGGCACGATCAATCCTCACGCCATTGCCGGCACCGACGAGCTTTACGAGCTCGCCAAAATTCGCGACCTCTCTGCGCAGTCTGTCTTCAAACAAGCGCCACGGTCGCATCCAAAGTTCGATTTAGGCATTCTTGGATTCGTTGGAAAGATAACGAGATAAGCTTTCCAACGCATCTTATATAACCTAGAAGCTCCTTATGAGTCAATGGGAAGTAGCGATACAAGTTCCATCCAGATTCTGAACGAAAACATATCGCATCTTCTTCTCACATTCGCCTCGTGGTTGATGAAGCTAGCGTCGCACGATGGCCACCATAATCGTCAAGTCCAAGTGATTTGCTACTGATGACGGTCACCACCCGTGATTCATTCTCCATCGGGACCTCACTATCCGAGTCGGGAATTAAGCCCCAGCGCACTACTCGTCGGCAGGCGGCGATGACGTTCCCCAAAACGACCGGGAGTCCGAGTGAAGCGCTGTTGAATTCCATCCCGGATCGATCTTGTCCGAGTCCGAAATAGCGTTGTTGAAGTCCTGTTGACAACCAAATTTGGCAAGAAAATCTGATGTTGCAAAATAGGTAATTATATCAGAATTATTGGGCCAAAACAGAATATGGGCTTCATCGGCAAAGGAGAAAAGCATATTGATAAATACCGATAGTTACAAGACTCCGAATGAATTACGCTCTGATTAGAAGATATCTTCCGCGACGCGGTACAATAGGCCGTATCGGTATCAGTTTTGTAATAGTATAAATAGGACCTTAGGTCTCATGAGATGATACATCATAGTCAAACACAATTACTTTTCTCAAATCCGATCGACCTCGTCGAAAGGCTTCAACTCGCAGGTAGAGCTATCTCGATGGAATAATCGATTCTCTTCTTGTAACCCGTATGCATGGCTGTATCATATTGATCTCGTGTATACAAAGCATGTTAAACTGTCTCGGGTTTTACCAATGTTTAATGTGTTCTCGCATATTACACTGTCTCGATTTAATCGATCTGTAATGTGCATTTATCTTGCAATACCGATTATCAAGTATCTTATGTGCTTTTCCTGAATCCGATATATGCGACTGTCTCGTTTAATTGATCTTGCGTATGCCTTGTTTAGGATTTTGCATGTGTGGCTACTTACCGATTAGTGTTGCCTTTCCCTACATTAGTTATAAACCTTTAAATCGGTTTATTGGTTAACATCTAGATTTAGATCTGGATACTGTCTTGGCCTGACCAATCTATTCGATCTATTCTTGAATTAATCTAATAAATTGATATAAAGATTTATTGCTAATATTATTTATAAAATACCAAAAAGAGATATTAAATGCTTATTTATATTTAATTGCTCTATCAGGCATTATACCGATAGATTTATAATCGGATTATTTAAAACCGATTCAAAATAACCTAATCTGACTACTTTTAAAAGCCGATTAGGGCCAAGTCGCTGACAATTTATTCCTTGTCAATTTACAGGTCAAACTGACTGGCACACTTGGTTCTTGGTTGCGACGCAAGCCCAGACTTGACGCTTCTGCACGTGTGTTTGCGAAAATCTCACTTTTTGTGTCAACACAGTTTTTGGCACGCCCGGTGGGACACCAAGAATCAGAATCAACAAGATGACGCGCACCGATGCCGAAGCGGCGTTGGAGGCGCTCAAGCTCGCTGCTGAGGCAGTGATGTTTGATGAATTGAGCCCTGATTAGAAAAAAAAAAGTTGAAGATAGGCTCGCTGAGATCCATGAAGAAAACAAGAAAATGATGTTAATTGGCTATCGGAAAACCCGCAGTGGTCAAATTACGAAGACATCTATTGGAGACTCACTATTCACTGGGGATTTTTTCGAGGTCATAAGAGATCAGATTAATAGCTCTGTTTACCGATCGATGTTGGATCAGTCGTTGGTTTTAGGGCGAATCGTGCAGGAGGGGACTAGCGACGCTTTACATAATATCATGACCGGACAGACCCCTCCAAGGAATCGGAATATCTCACAAGAGATGAATTTAGGAAACCAGTATCCAGCTTGTACCCAACCAGGAACATCTCATGCTGGGGCCTTCCAACCAAATCCTCCGTTGACAATGAATCCATCTCCGATTCAAATGATACCAAATAATCAGGCTATAGTTCCGGTGCCAGATCCGATCTATCAACCGATTAATCATGGTATGAATGAGAATTTGGAAGAGATGACGAGGAACCTGGTGTACAACATGATGAAGCAGTGTGGGTTCAACACTCCCAAGATTGCGCCACATTACACTATGCCGTATTCATCGGCTTTCAATGAAACAGAGTTTCCTCATAAGTATCGAGTTCCTGATTTCGCAAATGCCAAATTCAGTGGAAGCGATAACACCTCCACGCGCGAACATGTTGCTAGATTTCTTGCGCTGTGCGGAGAGGCTGCGTCAAAGGATACTCTCAAATGCCGACTGTTCCCACTGTCTCTATCGGGATCGGCATTTAATTGGTTTATATCGCTTCCTCCAAACAGTATCACTTCCTAGCCGGATCTGGAGAAGAAGTTTCATGAGTATTTTTACTCCGGGGAAAACGAAGCAAGGATTACCTATATCATGATGATTAAGCAGAAGCTTGGAGAATCCGTAAATGAGTATCTTCGTCGGTTCAGGGAGGTGAGAAACCAGTGTTATAGCCTTTCACTGCCTGACAATGAGTTGGCGGAATTGGCTTTCAAAATTTTACTACAGGTTAATCAGAAGAAGGTAGGCAATCAAGAATCGCTGATATCCCTCATTTGGCCCACAAAATCGTGCTATATGAGAGCCGATTCTCAGATAATTCTTCTCCAGGCCAGAAAGAATATCGGAATAATAACAACCATAAGGGTAAAGATAAGACTATCAACGTCGTTGATGCTGATGAGGTTGAAGACTCAGATGATTCCGACGCTGAAGACGTTGGTGCTTATGTTGCTGAATGGATGAACAATAAGAAAGAATTCGAGCTTGGGTGGATAAAGCCGAAAGGTCCCGAGAAGGGCAGGTATTCTTTCGATACATCCAAATGTGATCGGATTTTTGATCATCTGCTGTAAGAAAAGCAGATTCGGCTTAAGCAGGGACATGTGATTCCTCCACTCGAAGAGCTGACGAAGCGGAAATATTGCAAATGGCATAATTCTTACTCACACGCCACCAATGAATGCAATGTTTTCAAGCAAGTTGTGCAAAAAGCGATTGAGAGCCGGCAACTTCGATATCAAGGTAAAACTTCGCAGATCCATACAGAACTGTTCCTAGTCGGTTTTGTTGGGATGATTGATGCCAAAAGAAAAGCCGATGATTCCGAGAGTTCCAATCGTTTTAAAGTACTCGTTGGATCTAAGAGGATTGGGGTGGAAGAAAAGCCGGAATTGAAATTCCGATCAGCAAGCTGACGAAGTGGTGAAAGAACTGGCAAGTGGCGTGAGGTGAAGCGTGGGCAAGATTATAATCCGATTTCCAAGCCAAGGCCAAAGCCAACCTTTGATTAGCTATTGGAAAAATATGACCGGATGGCTAAAAATACACCTCGTAGAAGCGTCCAGTCGAACACTCCTGAACCTGTTCGAAGGAATTCAAAGGATCAAGATTGGGAAATGGAACATTGGGATTGTCCTTTTTTCCGATACTGCTGGGAAGAGAGGATGTCGTTGTCTACTCTGAAAAATTGCCCAATGAACCGCACGTTTATTCCACCCAAGAGAACATCGGTAAAGGATCGGCTGGTGTTTCCTAGTGAGAAATCCGAGGATATCCCGATAAATAAAAATACCGATGTGCATCGGCCACCCAAGGTGCCATTGCCACAGTGGTGTCCGAGTGGAATCACGAAGTCTCAGAAGCGGCGCTTGCAGCGGATGAGAAACACTGAGGCGAAGGAGGAATAAGCTGAGAAATTCAGGGATGCTTTGTTAGAGCAAGTAAAGCCGATGAAACCGGCTAAGGGCAGGCAAGAATGGAGGCCCAAGCTGAGATCGGCTGTTATCATCGATACTAAAGCTAATTCTGATGAAGTCTCGATTGCTACTAATATGGTTTGCGTGTTGCCACGGGAGTTTATGTGTGATTATGAAGAGGCTGCCGCAGAGTTGGTAATTGGGGCCGAAGATGCTATTTTTAAGAAACCTGAGAGTTCCTGATTACACTTGAAGCCATTGTTTATCATGGGTTATATGAATGGAAAACCGATTTCCAAAATGATGGTGGATAGTGGAGCTACCGTGAAGTTAATGCCATATTCGGTGTGCCGGAAAATTGGAAAATCTACGGAGGACCTAGTTAAGACCAATATGGTGTTAAGCGATTTTAATGGAAATCCGACTGAAGCAAAAGGGGTTCTAGTGGTGGAGCTCACTGTAGGGAGCAAGACAATCCCAACAGTGTTCTTCGTAATTGAAGGAAAGGGGAGTTATAATGTGCTGTTGGGATGAGATTGGCTACACGCCAATTGCTGCATTCCATCGACATTGCATCAGATTTTGATCCAGTGGATTGGCGAGCAGATAGAAGTAGTCAGAGGAGAGTCTCTAACCGTAGAAACCGATTGTGCGGAAATACATGACAACCTGAAGGTATTATCGGGAAAACCCTTGGAGGAGTGTGATTTCCTCGGTGTCAGTAAATTGGGCTTCAAGCCAACAACATTGGAAGCGCAATCGGTAACTCAAGGACACGAGGGTTTTTTATGGGAACCGCGGCTCTAGAGGAAGTTGAGTATAAGATGGGCCAGGGTTTTATATCGGCTGATGAACTAGAAAAAGTCGATATTGGAACAGATGGGAAAGAAAGGCCCACTTACATCAGTAAACAGTTGCCGCGGGAATATAAGGATCGGCTTATCCAGATTCTTAAAGATCGTGTTGATTGCTTTGCCTGGGTATATCATGAGATGCCTGGTTTAAGCCAATATTTAGTTGAACATAAGATTAAAATGAAGCCAGGATTTCGGCCAGTAAAACAATCACCGAGGAGGATTAGTTGGAAAATTTATGATCAACTAAAGGCTGAAATTCAAAGGTTGCTGGATGCGAAGTTTATTCGGCCATGTAAATATGCCGATTGGATTTCCAATATAGTACCAGTGCAAAGATTCTGATAAGATTCGGGTATGTATCGATTTTCGGGATTTGAATAAAGCAACGCACAAAGACGAATATCCGATGCCGATTGCTGATCGATTAATTGACGCTGCTTCTGGTAATCGGATTATCAGCTTCTTAGACGGCAATGCTGGTTACAACCAAATCTTTATGGCCGAACAAGATGTGAACAAGACTGCATTTAGTTGTCCTGGATCTATCGGCTTATTTGAGTGGGTTGTGATGACTTTTGGGTGACCGTGTTGGATCGGTTTCGGAAATATAGCATGAGGATGAATCCAAAGAGTGTGCTTTTGGAGTATCGGCCGGCAAATTCTTGGGGTTTATGGTACATCAAAGAGAAATCGAAGTGCATCCTGATAGAGTAAAGGCGATTCTGAACACTAAACCTCCAGATTCAAAGGTTCGCCTGCAAGATCTGATTGGTAAGATCAATTATTTGAGAAGATTCATCTCCAATTTATCGGAAAGAATCATCCCGTTTTCTCCGTTGCTTAAGCTGAAAAATTCCGATAAGTTTATTTGGGGACCAGAGCAGCAGAAAGCGTTTGATAATATCAAAGAATCTTTGATCAACCCACCTGTTCTGGTTGCTCCGAGAGAAGACCTGCCGTTTAAGTTGTATCTATTGGTATCAGATAAGACGATAGCGGCAGTTTTGGTCCATGAGATCACTGGAAAAGAGCATGCGATTTTCTATTTAGGCAGAAAGTTGTTGGATCCAG
>SPJY01027332.1:0-12908 GCA_005191435.1 Raddia distichophylla | reverse complement strand
GAGAGGAGGCGCGGAGAAGGTCCTGCGGAGAAGGAGACGACGGCGGCGAGGGAGGCGACAGAAGAGGCGGCGCCGGGGAGGGCGGGAGGGGCGTGGACGGGAGGCAGCGGCAGGCAAGGGCGAGGCAGCGGCAGAGTACGGGAAAGGGGGAGGAACCCATGGTAGCGCGATGTGGGGAAGAAGGCTAGGTTTGGGTGGCGACGATGGGCACGGGGAGCGCTGTATAAATACGATGGCATTTGCGGGTAATTAGCTGCGAACTACAGGTGTATCTACAAAGGTCAAAAGGGCATCGCTGCAAGAGACGGAAAACTCTAAGGGTGTAAATGAAAAAACGCCGGGGCGCGGGAGCAGTGGCGAGAGACCCAAACGCGAATACATGAGGACTAAAACGTTAAATCCAAGACCAGAGGGGTTTTTTTGCAAAGCTGTCCACTCGGGGAAACCACCAAACTGACGACCAGATGGGCGGCCAGCGAGGCGGGATCGGACGGCAGGGAACAGGGGGGCGACGTGGCCTCACGAGGAACCAGCAAAGCTGAGGTGGCGAGCCCTGGGCGACCGCTGCGCGGTGCGCTATATAGTAGCGTGGCTAATATTTTGTTTAAAATTTCAATTTTGTTTCAAATCTTCCAAGCACTTACCTGCTAGCTGCCCTTGTCATGTACTCCTTTAATTTACTCATCCCTCCCGTAGGTATACAAGTTGTTCCATTAAACTAAATTCATTGTTTCAATTGGTATTGTTCCAACAACCAAATACCAAGTTGTTCCATCGTATTAGACGTATTGTTCAAATAGTACAAATTAATTGTTTCATTAGTATAGACAAATTGTTCCAATAAAAATTTATATAGCAACTTTGGTCTTGTTTTGTTCCAAAAAATATGAGGAACACGTTAGTGAAAACGGTTTGTGGATTGGAGCTCCCAGTCAAAAATTATGATCGTTTAAAGAAAATGAAAAAAGAATCTATATGACGTTGACGCTGATGTCAGCGATGAATTTTTTACTTTATTTCCTCCGTTTCTAGCGCGTGATGGACATGCATGCGTCATTTTTTTTGTTCCTGCATGCATGCGATTTTTGTTGGTTGCGGGGCGCTACTTGCATGTATGCGCTTGTTTGGGCCGCGGCGTCCGTTCGGCGGGCCGGCCGAACGGACGTCCGAACAGTAGTCGCCCCCATATATTTTTGGTGCCATTCGCTCATTTGGTATCTTGCTACTTTGGGAAGAGGATAGATCCCATCTTACTAGAGTGGTCATCAAAACTATGGTCATTGATTTAGATTAGATACCCCAGAGTGTTCATATGACAGCGACCCATGGATTTCTTGGAGGCTTAGTCTTTCTCGGTTGAAATTTACAGCAAACTCTTCTGGGAGGAGGGCCAAATGATGCTCCTATTGTTCCAGACAAGGGATTTGTCCCACATCCAGCACCACCTCTGGGAGGAGGGCCAACTGATGCTCCTATTGTTCCGGACAATGAATTTATCCCACATCCACCACCACCTCCAGCTCTACTCAACGTGTATCCCAATTCTGACTATGTTCTACCGGCTCCTCAGCTTCTAGAGGATGAAGGAATCTTGCTTGATGATTTTCTGAACAATGTCGACAATATGGATCAGGAAGGATTGGCCCCTTGGCCTCAAGAGATACATCAGAATCAAGCACCTCGACCTGAACTCTTGGTTTCGGCTTCGGTTTCAGTGGGATCTTCTCAACTCTCGGTGGCTAGTAACCTGTTCATGGAGGCGTTCCAGCAGACTCAGTTGGTCAATGTACCAATACAGTTAGATTTAAAAATTCCCATCCCCCAGCCACTTATGGATCAAATTGCTCTTCGAGAACAAGAGCAAGACATTGGCAATCAAGTTATAAATGTTGGTTTGGTGCTCACTGCGTATCAGGATCTTGAAAGACTGCCAACTACCTTTGTGACAAATGATTTCAATCTTTGGGCTGACCATTTTGATCCTCTCTTTCAGTTCACTAGGAAGACATCGGTAAGGATGTCTTCTCCCTGGCCCATTTTTCTATGCTCTGTTGCAATCTTGAAATAAGGCCTAGTAGGATTTAGAGCTCTCTAACTCCTCTGCATGGCCCATGATCATGCATGACTTTGGGTGTAACTCCTACTCTCCTACTCTTGGTCTGGTTCAGGAATCTTTGGATGATCTCCCCAACTCAAAGCAGGTCACTTCTCCTAAGTTTCTAATGGAAGGTGAGTCTAGTTCCTGTCCTAAATCAGCTGGATAAAGTAGTAATTTTAAAAAAAACAGAAGAGAATCACTCCTTTGGTTGAAACGGAAGTAAGGAGGACTAAAGCAACTTAATAAAGGATTTAAGAAAACAAACTGCCCATCAAAAGGATGTTCTTCTTGCAATCCTTCACCACCATACATTTCTAAATCTACTCTTAGAAATCTTTGTCAAGATTTCTGTCACTTCTCCTAACCAAGTCTTCTGTTGGCTTCTTGTCAAAAATAGATTGAAGGTAGGTCGGTTCATCAACACTATATAAACAGAGCCCCTACGGCGTGTAGAGGGCACGAGGTCTTTGCATAATACATCTTGTACACCTATAATCTCGCTGAGACTTGTTCGTCTCGTCGAGCCTCCTCTTGTAATACTCTTTGATATAAAGAAAGGCTGGACGTAGGGCTATTATCTCTCCCGAGAGGCCTGAACCAGGATAAAAACCCTTGTCTCCCTGTTGCTTGCTGATCGCTGTTCGTGGTTGTTCGGCGTGTCTCCTATCTCCCTCATAAAGAACCTTAGTTGACTTGGGTCGATATCCCAACCGTCGACACTTCTAATGGAAGGTGAGTCTAGCTCCTATTCGAAATCAGCTGGAAAACATAGTAATTTTAAGAAAAAACATAAGAGAATCACTCCTTTGGTTGAAACGGAAGTAAGGAGGATTGATAGACTAAAGCAACTTAAGAAAGGATTTAAGAAAACAAACTGCCCATCAAAAGGATGTTCTTCTTGCAATCCTTCACCACCATACATCTCTAAATCTACTCTTAGAAATCTTTGTCAAGATTTCTGTCACTTCTCCTAAGTTGGTCTTCTGCTGGCTTCTTGTCAAAAATAGATTGAACACTAGACATTTGCTCCAGCGCAAAAAAATATGCATCTTCCGAGCTATTCTTGTATTCTTTGCAACAAGGATACTTTAAAAGCAACCCTTCATCTTTTTTTCCAGTGCAAGTTTGCTAGAAAATGGTGGTTCACTTTAGTTAGATGGGCTCCTCATTTAGATAATCAAGCAAACTCAGTACAAGCCTATTGGATTTTTTGAAAGACCACTTCAAACAACTTTTCTTCATCAAGATCTTCATTCTAGTGACTTGGAGCATTTGAAGAATGAGGAATGAGGTCATTTTTAAACAATTCCCTAGATCTTTGACCTCAGTAAGGGTCTTATATAGACAGGAGCTTTCTAATCTTTTGTTCCGTTGAACTAGAACTAGTTTCTTCTCTGAGCTTTGTTCTTGGCAAAGGATGATTTAGTCATCCCTTGTGTGTAAATATTCTTGTATAGTTGTTTCTCTTCTATTTTTAATCTATTTTCACTAAGGGCGCTTCGCCCTCTGTTCCCTTTAAAAAAAAACACGCCGATCATACCTGCGGACGTGCTTCTCACTCTACTCTTGAACCTTCGCTTATGGTAGCGGGCTGGAGCGAGCTTTGTTAGCGTAATATATATAACCCGTGTTGTTAATTCTTTTTTTCACCCTATAGCAACGACTTTGTCTTGGGGTTCTTAGGCTGTTTTCAACAGTAATTCCTAAATTCGGTCCCCTATATTCTTATGTCGCCCGAGGTCGATGCGGTGGGCCCCGCGCCGGTCTTAACTTTAGTGGCGAGGCTCTTCTCCTCATTCTGGAGTCCTGTCTGGCCTTGAGCCTGCAGGGAAAAGCAGGTCGGGTCAGTACTGGACACGTGTTTGTCTCGAGGTGCCTATTCAGGGAGGAAACCTCCTTTAGGGAGAAAGCACTTTCCCTTTATCCCCGATATAGCCTTGATTGGACCGAGCCAGCCTCGCGCCACCCGTTGGGGGCGTCGCGTAGCGTAACAACCATCTGTTGCCTGCCAAAGAGGACAAACGACAAGATGGACTGCCCGCGTGTTCTCCCCCGGGCTGCGGATTCCTGGGGAGACACGGTTCGTTCCGGTCAAGGCCGGAGAAAGTATGGTGGGATTTGACAGCTGTAAAGGTCTGCTTACGAACAGGCGGGCCGTTCGCAGAGCCTTCCCCCGGGCTAAAGGAAGCCCGGGAGGTACGCCAAGCCCTTGGTAGAGACCCAGGACAACGTCGTTGACCCGGTCAAGCTCGGGACGGACCCTGACGGGCTAGGCACCTGGCCAAGGGTGGCTCTTCGGACTTCACGCACGATGGGCTGATACGGAATCAGCCCAGGCCCATCTCGAAGTGGGCCGCTTATTAATCACCAACAGCCTACATGTAAGAGAATGAAGAGAAATTCTCTATTTTAGAGAACAAAATAGGGAACGTTGTTGGAGCACGTAGTGGAAGAATCTGTCCCTATTTTGGAGTAGAGGGTGATTTAGGGAAGCCTGTTGTAGACAACTCATCTCTCTCAGTCTCGGGAACTGGACTGACCAAAACAGTTTCACCCATTGATAGATGGAGGCATCCAGTTCGCTCTCCCAAACAGTGCTCATGCGGGAGCTAACTCGGTGGTCCTAGGGATCATTTGAAACCTTTGGCTTGAACACAAATCTATAATTTTCAACCACGCTGATCGTACTTGCAGACATGCTTCTCAATCTATATGCTCTTCAACCTTCGCTTATGGGAGCGGGCTGGAGCGAGCTTCGTTAGCGTAATATATATAACCCGTGCCGTAATTCTTTTTTCACCCTGTAGCAACAACTTTGTCTTGGGGTTCTTGTTAACCCTCCACTTATCTATTGAATGGAAAGTAGTTGTCCTTCTCTTTGCTCAAAGTAAAAAAATACTGTCTCGATGGAACATGTAGACGCTAAACAAAGAACGGAACTACGGAAGAAATAACTGCTCCATTTTTCAAGTCGTGCGACGTCCTGTGCTGCCTAGCCCCCGGCAATCACACCGAGTCACATATTCAGGGGCGGAGACAACGGTGGGTAGCTGGGGCTCTCCGTTGCCTATGACAGTGGAGCCCTATTTTGTACCCATGCACCTATAAATTTGAGTGTAATATAGAAGCAAATAATAGGCTAAACTTTAGATTTGGACCTTAAACAAAACTTTAGCCCTCGTATTATTTTTATCAGCGTTCGCCGCTGCACATACTCACATGTAAACGTCCTTGATTTTTTGCAGCTTGCCAACCACATCCTTCATGGTTGTTCTTTCGTCAGGCGAGTCACTGGAGCACAGCAAACCAAGCTCCATGATCGATAGTAGGCCACAGCTGCCGTCTCCAGGAGCGTCGTCGTCGTCGTCGTCGTCGCATTCCGTCAGGTGGCTGTCGACGACATGAGCCAGCCCGGAAGGGAGAGCTTGACTGACCCAGGATCGCAGGCTCAGCCCCCCGGCGAACATGGGATCCACTGGGCTCTTCCCGGTGAACACTTGCAAGAGCATGATGCCGTAGCTGAAAACGTCGCTCTTCCGCGAGGCTTTCCCCGCCATGCCGCACTCTGAAAATATATATATGTAGCATCTCAACTCAGCTACATGTTTCAGAGACAACAACGTAATAATGTGCCTGTATAATATAATGCCGATCGAATTTGGTAATTCTTAGACGCCTAACATTTTCTTACCCATCAGTCACTTTAAAGTTGTATTCTACTAACATTATAATTGCACTGCTTAACAAGGTGCAATTTTAGTATAAAATTGTTATTTATTAATTATATATTTTATTCATTGGTTTTTTTATGCTTTATTATTATTTTTATTCGTTGGTTTTTTATGCTTTATTATTATTATATAGATTTGCCAAATACATGTGCTCATATACTTTTTCCTTTTTATGTTTAAAGTCATCATGTTTGTTATGATCTATCTAAAATTATACTATAATAAAATTAAAATTGCGCTTGTTAATATTATGCAACTTTAATATAGTAAATAGTGTAATTATATCAAAAAAAAATTGATTTAAAGATATTTTATTTTCAGACAACTTACAAGAAGTCGCTCCCATACAATACAGTTAGTTAATTTACCATGAGAATTTGAAAAGGCGCCGATTTGGCCACAAATCTATCGCGTATACGCATTCTATTCAAACTGGTCTCTATGATACAAAATTGATAGTTCAGAGACCACTTTTTCTAGGAGAATTTAACAACTCAAATGGCGCCCAAATTGAACTCTGTTAGATGAAGCAGTACGTAGGTACCTGGGGCCATGTAACCAATCGTTGCGGGCATGCTCGCTGACACCACGGCGCTGTCGCCGCCCAGCAGGAGCCTTGCGATGCCGAAGTCCGCGACGTGCGCCGTCATCTCTTCATCGAGTAGCACGTTGCTGGGCTTCAAATCACAGTGCAACACCACCCCGGCGTGGTCGTGATGCAGGTACGCCATGGCCATTGCCACATCCAGCACGATGCCCAGCCTCTGCTCAAGCCCCAGGCGGCAGCACCCGGCGGCGACAGCCTGCTCTCCAGGCTCCCGTTCGCCATGTAGGGCAGCACCAGCGCCTTGAAATCAAGGTTTGAGCAGGTGCTGAGAATCCCCAGCAGGTTCCGGCGCCGGGCCATGCGCAGCGCCCGGCACTCGGCGTCGAAGCTCCTGGCGGCGCCGTCGCTTGGCATCGCTTGGCACTTGGCGGCGCCGTCGCTTAGCGCCGTCGCCGTCGTCTAGCCGGGCCTTGTACACTTTCCCGAAGCTCCCAGCCCCAAGAAGGTTGGCATCGCTGAAGCCGTCGGTGGCTCGGCGAAGCTCGTGATACAAGATCGATCGGTGATTGGGCTCCATCTCCATGGCAGAGGCAGGGACCGGTGCCTGCTGCTGCTTCTTGCCCCGTGCTCTCATCGCCGCCATGTACAAGCAGAACGAGATGACAATCATCCCAAGAACTACACCCAAAGGGAGTAGAAACTTGGAACGACGCCATAGTTTTGTCGAGCTCGAATGCTCTCTGTTTGGGAGACAGGGCACGAATCCCAGACTTGGAAGGCCGCAGAGCCCCGAGTTCCCCACCAAGGACTGGAGGCTTATGTTTGCGAAGACGCCACCTTCTGGTATCTTCCCCTCCAGCCTGTTGAAAGAGAGATTCAGGGCTGTGAGGACGGTGAGATTGGCCAGGGACTTGGGGATTGCCCCGGAGAGGGAGTTGTAGGAGAGGTCCAGGGTGTTGATGCTGGCCATCCTGCCAAACGTGTCAGGAACTGTGCCTTGGAACATGTTGCTCGAAAGACTGAGATACATCGGCATCTCGAGCTGCCCGATCGAAACCGGCAGGCTACCGTCGAACCTGTTTGCCGAAAGATTCATTTGGACGATCATCCTCAGGTTTCCGAAGGATAGCGGTAGGGAGGAGATGGGAAGGCAGTGACGTCGGCAATGTCACTAGCCGACGTCACTGCCCTGGAGGCTTTGTCGGCGGGATGTTTTAGCCGACGTCAAAGAAGTGGTAGGGGGGAGCGAGGGAGGGGATGGCAGTGACGTCGGTGGCGGTTTGGGCCGACGTCAATGATGCGGACGCGGTGTCGGCGGCATCTTATCACCGACGTTAAAGATATGGTAGGGGGAGCGATCGATGGGAGGGCAGTGCCGTCGGTCTCGTATCAGGCCGACGTCACTAATTGGGATGCAGTGTCGGCGGCTTGTTATTAGCCGACGTCAGAGAGGAGGGGCTGGGTGCCAGGGGGCAGGGTGGGGGAAGGGAGAAATGACGTCGGGATAATTGTTGGCCGCCGACAAAAGTGAGCAGTGTCGTCCAAGCAGTGTCGGCGGACTTCTGTCGTCGGCCAGCCGCCGACATATACCTGTGACGTCGGTTTTTTGGATCAATGACGTCGGTTTTGGCCGCCGACACTGAGTTTGATTCCTGTAGTGAAGGAACTGCTGCATATCTGGAGCATCTCCAAGCTGCTACACTGGCAGAGAGAGGCTAAAAAATTGAGGTTGTCTTGAAGCAAATTCCATGCGACCCCAAAGTAGGTGAGGCCTTTCAGGTTCCCCAATGTCATGGGCACCTTCCCGGTCAGGTTGTTCTGTGACATTTCCAGGGCGGCGATGGCCGACAGGTTGCCGAGGGAAGCCGGGATTTCGCCGCCGAGGAGGTTGATCCCAAGATTCAGCCACTCCAGCCGCGCGAGCCGGCCGAGCTCCGCCGGTATCGCTCCTTCCAGCAAGCACTGAGCCACGTCCAAGGTGACCAGCTCCGTGATGTTTCCAAGCTCTGAAGGTATCTTCCCAACCAGACGGTTCATGCCCAGGGTGACGTAGGTGAGGCGTCTCAGCGAGCCCAGCCATCCAGGTATACTGCCGCTCAAGTTGTTGTACGAAAGAGAGAGCCTTTCGAGGCTCAAGCAACTGGTTAGCGCCCAAGGAATGGAGCCGGAGAGCTGGTTGAAAGATAGGCTCAAATGCAGCAGTGGCAGCGTGGTTCTGCTGCTGCTGGCGTTGCCGGCTGCGGTAGCGATGGCTCCGGTGAGATTGTTCTTGGCAAGGCTCAGCGTTTGGAGACTGGACTAGGGGTGAAAATGGATCGGATATTATCTGACGGATATCCGATCCGAAGTGCCATTTTGTGAAAACGGATTGCATTGCCACATCCAGCACGATGCCCAGCCTCTGCTCAAGCCCCAGGCGACAGCACCCGGCGGCGGCGACAGCCAGCTCTCCAGGCTCCCGTTCGCCATGTAGGGGAGCACCAGCGCCTTGAAATCAAGGTTTGAGCAGGTGCTCAGTATCCCCAGCAGGTTGCGGTGCCGGGCCATGCGCAGCGCCCGGCACTCGGCGTCGAAGCTCCTGGCGGCGCCGTCGCTTGGCATATTCAGGACCTTGACGGCGGCGATCGAGCCGTCGTCTAGCCGGGCCTTGTACACTTTCCCGAAGCCCCCAGCCCCAAGAAGGTTGGCATCGCTGAAACCGTCGGTGGCTCGGCGAAGCTCGTGGTAGGAGATCGATCGGTGGTTGGGCTCCATCTCCATGGCAGGGGCAGAGACCGGTGCCTGCTGCTGCTTCTTGCCCCGTGCTCTCATCGCCGCCATGTACAAACAGAACGAAATGACAATCATCCCAAGAACTACACCCAAAGGCAGCAGAAACTTGGAACGACGCCATAGTTTTGGCGAGCTCGAGTGCTCTCTGTTTGGGAGACAGGTCACGAATCCCAGACGTGGAAGGCCGCAGAGCCTTGAGTTCCCCACCAAGGACTGGAGGCTTATGTTTGCAAAGACGCCGCCTTCTGGTATCTTCCCCTCCAGCCTGTTGAAAGAGAGGTTCAGGGCTGAGGACGGTGAGTCGTGAGATTGGCCAGGGACTTGGGGATTGCCCCGGAGAGGGAGTTGTAGGAGAGGTCCAGAGTGTTGATGCTGGCCATCCTGCCAAGTGTGTCAGGAACTGTGCCTTGGAAGTTGGAACATCTCGAGCTGCCCGATCGAAACCGGCAGGTTACCGTCGAACCTGTTTGCTGAAAGATTCATTTGGACTATCATCTTCAGGTTTCCGAGCTCGGCTGGCTGGGAGCCGGTGAAGGAGTTGCGACTTGCGAGACAGGTCGAGCTGCAGGAGATTCTGGTTGCTCCATAAGCTCAGCGGTATGGCCGACGAGAGCATGTTGCGCGACAGCGTCAGAATCCGCAGCTGCGCGCTCAGGTTGCCGATGCTGGCCGGTATTGCGCCGATCAGGTTGTTGCCGTCGAGGTTCAGCTGCTGCAAGCTGCGGAATCTGCCGACCTGCCTCGGGATGCTGCCGGTGAGGTTGTTCTTGGAGAGGTCAATCATCTGAAGATTGTTCATACCGGTGATGGACACGGGGATTCCCCCGGTTAGCTGGTTCTGACGGAGATCCAACATGAAGAGGTTGCTAAGATTTGCCAGCACCGGAGGCACGCCGCCGATGATCTGGTTCTCGCACGCCAGGAAGAACTGCAGCTCTGTCAGGTTCCCAAGGCACCCTGGGACCTGGGAGGGTCCCGGTGAAGGAATTCCTGCATATCTGGAGCTTCTCCATGCTGCTACACTGGCAGAGAGAGGCTAGAAAATTGAGGTTGCCTTCAAGCAAATTCCGTGTGACCCCAAAGTAGGTGGGGCCTTTCAGGTTCCCCAATGTCATGGGCACCTGCCCGGTCAGGTTGTTCTCTGACATTTCTAGGGCGGTGATGGCCGACAGGTTGCCGAGGGAAGCCGGGATTTCGCCGTTGAGGAGGTTGATCCCAAGATTCAGCCAGTCCAGCCGCGCTAGCCGGCCGAGCTCCGCCGGTATCGCTCCATCCAGCAAGCACTGAGCCACGTCCAAGGTGACCAGCCCCGCGATGTTTCCCAGCTCTGAAGGTATCTTCCCGACCAGACGGTTCATGCCCAGGGTGACGTAGGTGAGGCGTCTCAGTGCGCCCAGCCATCCAGGTATGCTGCCGCTCAAGTCGTTGGACGAAAGGGAGAGCCTTTCGAGGATCAAGCAACTGGCTAGCACCCAAGGAATGGAGCCGGAGAGCTGGTTGAAAGATAGGCTCAAATGCAGCAGTGGCAGCATGGTTCTGCTGCTGCTGGCGTTGCCGGCTGCGGTAGCGATGGCTCCGGTGAGATTGTTCTTGGCAAGGCTCAGCGTTTGGAGACTGGACTAGGGGTGAAAATGGATCGGATATTATCTGACGGATATCCGATCCGAAGTGCCATTTTGTGAAAACGGATTGCTGCGGATTCGGATTTTTCGGATTCGGTTTCGGATTCGGATAGTATCCGATATTTTTATGTTGGATTCGGATCGGATATGGTATGAATGGTATACGGCGGATTCGGATCGGATTCGGATATCCGCACTTCGGATAGAATCGGATATCCGTTTCATTTGAGCTCAACAACAACAAGGCAACAAGGCCCAACCCAACAGGGCCAACACCACTGCCGCCTCTACAGACCACTCATCCCCACCCCATCCAACCCTAGCAGCTCCCACTCCCCTTCCCGCCGCCCTCACGCACGGGCCTAGCACAAGCTCGTATAACTTCGTATAATGTATGCTATACGAAGTTATTAATATATATCCCCTAATCTCCCCCTAGATGTAACGTTACACATGGGTCAGTTTGGGGCTAGCCGGTTAGCCCAAACCAGGTTCCCAGCATTTAATTATTTTCAAAAAGTCAGATCTGGCAGTTTAAATACCTCATCCCCCACGTTCTCCTTCTATTTTCTCTCTCCTCTCCCCATTCTTTCGATCCAATCCACCCGACGCCGGCCTCCTCCTCGCAGCGCCGCCGCGGCCGCCCGCCGCCTCCCCGCTGCGCCGATGTGGCCGCCCGCCGCCCCCGACGCCGCCGCTGCCCTGCGTCGTCGCCCGCCGCCTCCCCGACGCCGCCGGCCAACTCCGCCCCCGCCGGAACCTAGGTGAGCCCGGTTATCCATTCCCATGGTTGTTAGTATTGCTGCGATGAAGCTCTAGGTTAATTGAGCTTGGCATGACCTCTTGCGGTTAATTGAGCCTGAGTAAACATGTCAGCAGAAGGAATTCATACTGAGCTGAGCTTGGGATGCACGAGGGATAGAGAAGAAAATCAGCATATATATATATATTGGAAACTGTATACATATTGGAAAGAAGTTTTGTTTCTTTTAAATGGCCAATTGACAATGACAATTGATAAGTCATGCATTATTCAATTATAAACCAGAACTATGGTCAATCGAAACCCACTGTTACACTGTAGTACTAAATTTATTTTCAGGCAGAATGGTGATTCTCAAACATGAAGTTATCAGCAACTAGAGAAATAAATGAACTGAAAATATAGGATTGAAACGCCCAACTGAATGTAGAAAAACAATGTGTTAGTTAGATTATTCTTATCGCATGTTTTAATTGCATATAAATTATGTGCTAACCGATTTAGTATCTGATATCCGTTTTTAATCCGTCCGTAAAATAACCGATATCCGTTTTGTAACCGTCCGAAAGTAACCGTTTCCGCATCCGTATCCGAACCGATTTTTATGCTAACCGTATCCGAACCGGTATCCGATAAAAAATTTAAGGATAGGATACGGTATGACCTACTATCCGACCCGATCCGAACCGTTTTCATCCCTAGACTGGACATGTTGAACAGGTTTGGAGGAACGGGACCTGAGAAGCTGTTCTCCTGCATGAGAATGGCCGTGACCTTGGTCAGGGAGGTAATGGCCGCCGGGATGCGCCCCGAGAAGCCGTTGTAGCCGAGGTGGAGGTACCTCAGCTCCGTCGTGCTGTTGAAGACGCTCTCCGGTATGGGCCCTGCTAGGCTGTTGCTCTGCAGGCTTAGGCGGAGGAGGCGGCGCCATGTCTGCGGCGGCACCGGCGGGACTGGAATCTCTCCGGTGAGGTTGTTGCGGCTCAAGTTGAGGCTGTCGAGCTTGCTGAGGTTGTAGATGGCGGTAGTGATGCCGCCGGAGAGGCGGTTCCCTGACAGATCCATTGATCGAAGGCGGCGGAGCTGGCCGACGCCGGCGGGGATGGGGCCGGCGAGCTCGGCATTGCTGAGGTTGAGGAGGGAGAGGAAGGAGAGGTTACCGAGCTAGGGGGCGAGGTCGCCGGCGAGCCTCACGCCGGGTAGCACCAGGGCAGTGACCACCTCCCGGCGGCGATGGCGCTGCCGCCCGCACGTCACGCCGACCCAGCTGCACAGGGGGACGTGTGGCGTCCAGTTGCCTTGCAGGACGCCGAGCGGGTCGAAGACCTTGGCTTTGAACGCCAGAAGCGCCGCCATCACTACAGGAATCAGGATC
>SPJY01027308.1:0-13238 GCA_005191435.1 Raddia distichophylla | reverse complement strand
AACTTCGGTCAAACAAATATTGTGTCACCCTCTCATTTAAATTCGCGCACTTACTTTCCTTGCATCGCTTGTGTTAAATTGAATGCCATGTCTTAGTTGCCTTGTAATTCGTTTATCGCTTCCGCTTACTTGTTAATTGCAACTAGGATTGGGTAATTCTTAATATGATGCTTAATTGAAAATAACCAAAAGAAGTTAAAATTGCCTATTCACCCCCCTCTAGGCCTTAGGATCCTCTTTCAACGTACCAAGAAGATGGTCGTTGAAGGGCAAAGCACTGGAGGGGTTCAAATAGTAGGGGGCAGCAAGTGAGCACTCGCCGTAATATTACATTCGCTCAGTGGATAGCGTAAAACGGCAAAGAAATGGGCTCTCGTATATGACACTGATGGCGCCCAGTAAGTACATAGATTTATTTACAATGTTAGTTTCCATTTCGTTCGATCGTAAATTTAAGAAATCTCGTATTGCAGATACACGGTGATGACAACGAACAAAGCAGAGTCGTATAATAATGTGCTACGAGGCGTGGCCTACCAATATGCACTATCATTGAGATGACCTTTTTTAGAACAAGAGATTATTTTCGTGACCGAGGTCTGGCGGCCATGCAAATCACAAGCACTTTCTCCCCTCGTGTCGAACCCATTCTACAAAGGCGTCGATAGAAATCTTAGTTCCACCACACATCAATATATGATAGAATGGATAATATATTCAATGTGGACTGCAAGAGAAAGTACATGACAGGATTTAGCACGGGAGAGAAAGTACATGACAGGATTTAGCACGGGAGATAATCAACAAAAGTGCCAACTTTGCCAGTATGAGGCTATATGCACTTGCAATAAGCCCCGCCTCGAACACATCCCATGCTCGCACGTCATGGCCGCCTGTCGAGATCTTGCTGGCAGTGATGGCACCCACTACATCTTCCCGTACTATTCCATGAATGCAATTTGGCAAACATGGGCGCCTAAGATGGAGCCAATTAATCGAGGGGGATATAAAAACTCAGAGGGACCTACCTTCCATCCATTCCCCGCTACAAAACGTGTTGCACAAGGTCGACCTCGTACGATGCGACTTGATGACATGGATGCTGCCGATGGTGGAGATGGTTTGGGTCGTTGTCATATATGTAAACAGCCAGGCCATGACCGTAGGCGCTGTCCTAATCAAGGATGACAATACAATATTTTGTTAGCAATTCTTGTATCATTATCATGTTGTAATAAAAGACTTGTATTCGTTATATCGTCACTTTATGTTTGGCTATTATGATCTTTATCCATCTATTTTTATTTGTCGTATGTAATAACTATAATATATCATTGCAGTATACATAATGAATCTTCCACAGTTTTTCTCTGCACGATGTGATAGCGGCCATAGATCTCTAAAATGGGTGCAGTGCACCAAACAGGTTTGCATATTTCATACAATTTATCTCATATTAACATGTCGAGCTAACATTGTTATTTATTATTTGTAGATGCATCCATTACGATTCAGTGGATCACGATAGATAAAACAATTGGACGCTAGGTATTGGATGTTTCTTGCATGTGCCGGATTGTTGCCGTGCACCCTTACTCTCAATGGGGTACCACAAGGAAATGACCGCTTGACACCACTCCAAAACTTGAACCGGGGCTTATCACCGTATTGGTCGACTGCTGGCGTCCTGAGACGCACACGTTTCACTTTCCGGTTGGTGAGATGACAATTACTTTAAAGGATGCTGCCATGCTCACAGGGTTGCCAATTTCTGGACGGGTCTTTGTTGTGAACAAACAAAGCCAGCACACATGGAAAAATTATGTCGAACAGAGGTGATTGTCAACTTTTTTACTTACATATTTGTAATTTCTACATAAATTTCACCTATTAAATATTATTTTAAATCTTTGCAGATTTGGAGTTCAATATAATGGTAGCGACCAGGGTGTTTCGATGTCATGGCTCGAGCAGCGTCCCGAGGCTAGTCCGTGTCTCATGAATGCTGATGAGGCGACCGTACTACTGCACTACGAGGTGTACCTCTACCACCTCCTTTCGGGTGTCATGTTCACAAATGGCAACGGTGACTCTATACCCCCTCACCTAGTGTTCGCAGCTCGAGAACTTTGCAATGAAGCTATATTTAATGAGAATTACGAGCCGTATAGTTGGGGGTCTGCCGTCTTGGGCGATACATACCGGGAGTTATTTGTCGCATGCCAGCGGGTAGCCCCGAATGCAGTATTTGGGTTGTCCTCTCCTCGTACAATTCTGATCATGGAGTTATTTGCCATTAAATCGTCCCAAAACGCCAGTCTGATACTATCCAGTTCATGTGGACGCCGATATAACCCCCCGGTATGTAGACCAACTATGGGCTATAGATGGTTGCATGCGATGTTGCGATGGTTGAAAGAAGTCGACAGGGCATCTTACACGCGGCTTGTGTCAGACCTGGACCTTCTGATAGATGACCAAGTTACATGGGATCCTTTCTGCCATCTAGCAACATATGATATTGCCATGGGGGGCTTGCTAGAAAGCACATATACTGAGAGTTCAGACTATTGGATGATGACCTGTTTTCTAGTCTGCATGAATGCCGTGGAAGGATACTCGCCGAAACGCGTTCAACGACAATTTGGCTACCAGCAAACATTTCCACTCCTACCTCCTCGGCATCTGGGCAAATCACATAATAATGCATCATATGTTATATATTTCATATATTTGTACCACTCATAATGTAACGTACAAGTATTTTTATCAGACTTAGTTCATCCAGTCACAACCGCAATTAGGCCCACGTCCATAGTACCCATATCGAGCAGTGGACTGAATTGGCTACTGATCCAGTGTGGTATCCTATGGACCCACGCACCAGACTAACATTTAGGGGTAAATGGAATGGTACCGTCCAAGGACAAGATGTCATCTTGCAGTACCATAGGCAGCAGCAGCACCACTCCGATAACCACAGGGCTATGCCCAACGAGTCCATGTTCTGGTATGATGCGCACTCTCCGATAGTTTCAGCTATATTGCCTACTTCATAACTCCTTCTGAAGACCAGATGACATGATTGTTGCAGACACAGGAGGCCGATTCGTTGCATGGCCATGCAATGCAGCTTGTATCACAAACACAGCGGACCAGCCAATCTTCTACAAATGCATTGAGAGCCCTCATTAGAAGGGCCGGAGATCGGATTACGGGAGCGATTAGGGGGTCGGCGGGCATAGATCGCGCACAAATCATGAAAGAGATAGCCCAAGGCGAGAAAAATCTGTGCTTTCCGAGTCACCAGCTCCTCCAGTATCTGCTGCTCCTGTGAGATCCCAGTCTATGGACAGGCGTACACCACCCCGTTCAGCTCCACGCCGACAATCTCAACCTCCTCGAGCTTCTACATCAACACCCTTCGAATACACCGTCCACCATTCGTCACCTCCAGCCGGGGCAGGTCATCAGGAGGGGTTTGACATTAACTTAGCACCATCTTCAGAAGGCTACGATGACTATCTCAGCACACAAGATACACAATTTGATATCAATTGGGCAAACATGTTAGGATCTATGCTGGATAGTACATATGATCCAATCTTAGCTTCCAAGATATCATGGGCGGATGCAACATTCCTATGCCACATCCGGGACAGCCTGGAGGGTCTAACTGGCATGGACAACAAACCCCTACGACTTCCCTTCACATTTGTAACACGGGGAGCAAACCCCATGGCGTCCCTTCATAGGTTGTGCACGGCCATGAAACCCCTTATGAACAAAGCATGATGGGGGTTTTCCATACTATGGTTTGTCTGCGTACGCAAACTGACCATCAAATCGGTTTGGACCTTCTCAGGCTGCAGGACAACGTACGACGCATCCACCAGATCATTACACCCCAAGTGCATACACGACAAGGGGTCGTCGGTGCTAAGTGTTATCATGTAATAAGTTATATTTTTTATTAGTATTTAAATGAGAAAATAGACTGCTTCCGCCATCTCGGGTGGCAAATGACAATAGGCCCGGTAAAATTGTAAAAAAACAAATGTCCATACTTGAAAATTTGATTACATTTGAATTCTAACTTGACAAAATTTCATATGTGCAAAACTTGATAAAATTTAAAAATTCCACATGGAATGATGTAGGGAAATTTTTAAAATTAATAATTCACATGCAACGACACGGCTCCAGAGAATTATTAACATCGTATTTACCATTATGAGAATTATTGACATTACATTTACTACTATTTACTTCCCATTTACCACTTGCCATTAACATGTCTATGCACGGCATGCCCATGTAATACTGTCTGGCACCATCGTAGTAGGATGGCCGAACAATGGTCCACCAACGCATGGATTAGGACAAGTTGGTGGGAATCGTCCTGCCTAGGAGGTCACACCCATTACCCGTCGGAGGACCTTCACATCAAAATAAAACAGAACTACCACACGGAGTCAATCATGCTGCGGCCCGGCCCTCACATCCTTCGGGACTGGCCCAAGTGTGTATGTGGAATTGATGCAATTGTGCAGACCTTCGATAGGCCAGTCTCAGGTTGGACCGGACAGAGATTCTACCGATGTCCTCTATACGCACTGAGTTTACTTAACTTCATAAAGAACGAATTTATTTTAGGATGTAACCTAACTTTCTATTCTGTGCAAAATAGATAAATGATTGTCGTATGGCATCGTGGATGGATGATCCTTTTCCAATGGCAGCAGATGCATATATGATGGTTCTCCACGCAAGGATCGCAAATCTCGAACATCGTCTCGAAATGACAAGGCGTACACTAGAGTTGCACGTCCGCACGGAACGTGCCCTGCATGCCAGAGGCAATGCGGCTAGCTAGCTAGCACCCACATGTTACGAACTTATCAAATCCTTTAAGGCATGGTAGAAGTAAGATCGACACACGACTATAAGAAACGACGCATGTGTCATGCATGCCACTGTTTATATATGTCATGCTCTCGTTTATCGTCTGAGAGTAATTTTTCGTAATTTTTACTTAAATATGTTTTTCCAATGCGAAATCGCAGTTATCTCATATCATTTGCCACCCGAGATGGGGGAAGCAGTGTATTTGCTGATTGAAATACTAATAAAATACGACTGATTAATTAATTACACAAATTACGATAGGGCCGGTAAAATTGGAAAAAAAGAAATGTCCATACATGAAAATTTGATTACATTTGAATTCTAACTTGACAAAATTACATATGCGCAAAACTTGATAAAATTTAAAAATTCTACATGCAAAATGACGCAGGTAAATTTTTAATTTCGAAAATTATCAAAACTTGATAAGATTTTAAATTTTTAAAATTAATTATTCATATGCAATTACAGTTTTGGGCGGAACCACATGCAATAACGGCGCAGGGGTTCCGGCCACGCGAGGTGGCGGCAGCAGGCTGCAGCTACACCCCGTGGCGGCGGCTCGGCTACCGCCGATGGAAGGCGGCGTAGCGAGGCACTGAGGCGGGGCTGGACTCGGGCGGGTAACGTGCGACGACCGCGGTCTGAGACACAGGTCGCGCCAGGAGGAATAGATCTGGAGAGGAAGGAGGTGACGGTGGATCTGACCCGGGCGGTGGCGGCGGAGGCTGGAGGAGCAAACGCCGCGAGGTGGCGGGGAAGGAGGCAGCAGCCGTCGATCTGGCCATAGAGGAGGAGACGACGCTGGGATTCAGACGGAGGCGGCGGCTTGGGAGAAAGGAAGAGGTGGCTGGTGGGGAGAGGAGGTGACGCGAGGAGAGAGAGCAGGCGGGGAAGCTGGCGGCAGGGGGGTGCGCGCTGGGACTAGGAGGCACCGCGGTGAACCCTAGCCCGATGGCAAGGCGGGTAATTTTGGTCCAACCTCAGGTGTATCTACAAAGGCCAAAAGGGCCTATCTGCAAGCTGCGAAAAACATGGAGGGCGCGCGCTGAATATGGCAGAGAAGACGGAAAGCAAGGGAAGGGCATTTCCGCGAGAGCGAGGGACTTCTGCAGTAAAACTGAGAACTACGAGGGGTTTTTAGCAAATCGGACCCGCCGGGAAAGGACAGTATCGTGCGGCCCAGGAGCTAAACACGCAGCGCGATCGGACGGCGTGGAATGGACAGGCGACGTGGCCTAAGGAGGAGGCTGGGAAGCTGACGTGGCGAGCTCTGGGGGGAGGTATAGCGCAAGCGCTATATAGCAGCGAAGCTTAATATATATAGCAGCGAAGCTAATGAGCTGGGCGGCTGTTGGGGCGTTTGGGTAGCTAGAATAATGACACATGCAGCTGGAACGTTTGGGTAGCTAGAATGACACATGCAGCTGGAAATGGAATGGATGCTTCCTGATCAGACAGCCGGAACGGAAGCAGAAGCCTGACCCGACTGTTGGGGCTCAGTTAGCGAAGGAACTTTCCAGCCACTTCTTAGACTCACTAGTGCCTGTGTACACATGGGCAAGCATTGCAGTTAGTAAGTAGTTCTAATTCAAACAAATCATTTAGTTCATTAGAATATAAAAAAAATTACTTCGACGGAATGGAGACAGGATACACCACTTCAGCGCACGGATCTCTGCCACAAGTTTAAGCATGTATTGTGGGGCTTCTTTCCGCAACTTCTTCTCAATAATTGATTTCTTCGTACCAATTTCCTCCTGGCGCAACAACATGGCAAATAAAACTTAATTATAGTAAGTAGCCCAGGCATATCCGCATATGCAAGTGTAGAGGCTCACTTGTCACCTTAGGTCCGGTGTAATTATGGTAGGCATGATCTTGGTGACCAACGACTTTATTTCTTAGTATAAAAATGAAGTCACCGTGCAAGTTTTGTTCCTTCCAACCTGGTGACAGCTTGTTAGCAAATGACTGCATCCCAAGAGACGTTTTGATGCTGGCAAGTTCAGTTGCCTTTGTGGGGTCTGAGTCCTGAATCCAAAACACCTCTCTAATAAATGTCATCTTTTCATCCACTGACCATAAGCCCGGTTCCCATTCTAAATCGTCATAGCTGCATTACATCGTATATGAGCAAAATAATTAACTAAATAGCATAGATACACGGCATACATAAATAGTTAAAAACTTACTTCACTTTTGGCCCCTTCAAGGCATCGATTAGATAAGCAAGTTCTTGATCAACAGGTTGTCTACCACATAATATGTCGATGCAGGTACCAGTAGCATTCCAATTAGATCTCGCAAGTTCATCCACATTAACTAGATTTTAACAAATAAACAGAATGGTATTAGAAATTATTCAGATATTGAGGAACTGGAAAGAAAACTTGCCATTAGTTTTTTAGACCCTTAAAACAGATCAGTTTATCCCCGCTAAGAGTGTGCACCAAGGGCATTCTGTTATGTTAAGTGGCTGTTGCAAATACACCTTTTTTTCTGGGCAACATGTCAATCACAAAAAATACAAAAGACAGTAGTTTATTTCTATCTAAGATGTTTAATTTGCATGAAAAAATTTATACAATGATTTCATTTTTCTGGCCAACATGCCAATCACAAAAATACAATATAAAGTAGTTTATTTCTATCTAAGATGTTTAATTTACATGAAGAAATTTATACAATGATTTCAGATTTACTACTGCAACGAATTAATTAATCAAATTGTAAAGTGATTACCTTCATCCAACTCTTGTGGAGGGCTTTCGGCATTGAAACCCCCAAGATAAACATGATATTCTCCCGTTACATCCCTGATATAAGTATATAGAATTAGGAGAAATGTCCAACGGGAAAAGTTGGAGTGATGTGTCGTCACCCAGGCTTCCACTGGATTCTGCGCGATCATAATGCGTGTTGACGTACTGCATGTCCCTAAAGAAAGAGGAGCATGCGGTGGATCCAACAAGGAAACATGCAGAACATATGACATTCGTATGCACTATTGACATTAATTTAAGCTATTTTACCTGAGAATTTTGCATCCATCCATCCATCCATATATGTAATATGTAATATTTATATATGTAAAAGCAGTGATGTTCGTCTCCCTCCTCCCAGCGTGCCACGTCCCTATTACTGCTGCACTGTTCATGCTACAGTCCAAATGCACCTCGGCCGTCCATCCTCCACCTACCCAAAACCCTCCACCAACCCAAAATCCCCAAAGCTATAATCGCCGCCTCGACCGCGTCGCCTCCTCCTCCCCGCGTCGCCTCCTCCCACCTGCCGCGCCGCCCCCCGCTCCGGCCTCCTCCACCGCGCCGTCCCCGCTCCGGCCTCCTCCTCCCCGAGCCGCCTCCACCGTGCCGCCTCCCGCGCCACTCCCGCTCCGGCCTCCTCCTCCCCGCGCTGCCTCCTCCTCCCTCTCCTCCACCGCGCCGCCTCCTCCTCTCCGCCTCCCACCTGCCGCGGCGCCTCCTCCTCGCGCCGCCCCCGCTCCGGCCTCCTCCACCGCGCCGCCTCCTCCTCTCCGCCTCCCACCTGCCGCGCCGCCTCCTCCTCCCCGCGGCTCCCCCGCTCCGGCCTCCTCCTCCCCGCGCAGCCTCCTCCTCCCCGCGCCGGCCTCCCCTCCACCGCGCTCCTCACCCAGTAACCAGCCGGTTACCACATGATTACTGGGTACCAGCCTACATCCACTAAATTTTCCATATCTGGTTTTTTATCCTTGGTGTGATTGCAAATGAAATATGTCTATTCCAGACATGTTATGCATTGCATTCTTGACAAAACGTAGATGGTGGGTGTAACCTCATAAATGTGATTTTCTTTGGTTAATTAAGCTTCAATTTTCCAATTTCTTTGGTTAATATTTAAGAAAGCTTGAGTCAAATGTTTCAGAGATGCAATCAAGAAAAAGGGTATCCTGAAGGTTATATACTCACCTAGGATGTAAATAAAGATCATTACTGATGACATAAATCCAATGTAAAAAAAGCACAATCAAATACCAAATTACCTTGATTGTAGGGTTTAGGGTAATCGTTGCCGGTCGCCTCCTTACCCTCTTGGCCGTTCCCCCGCCGGTAGCTCCTCCACAACACCCCCCTGTTTTCATCTCTTCACACATGCTATTCATTGATCGGGGACTAGATTGGTATTTTTATGGTCATCTTCATGCAGGTAGACATGGGGCCATCATCTCCCCATTTTATTATTTTTTATATTTGAGTTACATCATTGTAGCAGAGAAAAACCATCTCTTCTTTGTAGGTTGCTAAATTTCTCCCCTGCCCCATCGCTCCTCTCCTCCCTCGTCGTCCCTGATTTGCCAGCCGTTGCTACCTCTGCGACGCAAACGATTCCCCTTTTAGGAATACGGATAGATAGAGAGAAAAATTGCTTCTTTACTGGCTTAGTTGTACTCGAAGGAAATGCACCAGAGGATGCACATAGCAGGATTGGTAATTTTGAACCGCAATTCGGTTTTGGTGCTTATTGAAATCATCCTTTGCTGATTCATAATGCCAATGGAACTGTGTTGCCACACAATATGAATTTGAAAAATTGCTGATTTGAACTCAGATGCTGATGAATGCACTAGTAAGTTTTCTTTTTTTAAGAAAAGCGAATGCCATGTACTTTACTGAAGCAGTAATATTTTTGTGATACAAGTATTTTGCATTCCTGTCCTACTGTGTACAATTGTGTTGTTGCTTTTAGCTACAATTGTGTTGTTGCTTTTAGCTTCAATCACTCTTTTAGTTGTTATCCAATCATTCCATTTTTGAAGATTTCATGTGCATACATGCGTATCTTTGCAATTCATAGTTTTCCCCCTTTCGTTTACATCAACTCTTTCCTCAATTTTTTTGGTGAAGTATACACTTTGTCATCTTCATAAAGGTGATTCAGCTAATTAAACAGAACAGATTCAATATATGTCAGATTTAATCAGTATTTTCCAAATAATACAGTTTACGGTGGAAGTAGTTCATTTGTGTTGGGAAGATAATCTATTTAATGAACTTATTTATTCACTTCGAATTGAATTTTTGTTTCAAAGCTAAAGATTAATTAATCATGTAACTTAGCTATTGTGTAAGATCAGTACCATTCCTTTTGCTTAAAAACGACTTTGGTATATCATCTTATTATTTTTCCTTATGATTTGCTTTGCGTATGCAAACACATTTCTCATATATGTCTGTTTATGATTTTGCAATTATTTTTTATTTTTAAAAACTTAGGCTTCTGCTTTATTTTAATGATTAGTGACTTGCAAGTTTTAATGTTTACATTGGTGTTACCTGTTGTCAAATTGTGAAGGCAACAATTGTGTTAGCGTATAAAGGTTCATACGGTAAATGACTCATCTCTTTTGAGCTGCTCACATCATTGATGGAAGCTTTGCCCAAAAAACAGGCAGCAACCAGCCCACCAGATCATGTACAGAGCCCTCTTCGTCGAGGCCGTTCACGCATTGGTCAGTTACTTTTGGTGCCATAATATTTTCATGGTTAATTTTTGAATGTTCCTTTCTGTTTTCATGCCGAGATTTTCAGATTTTGGTTTTTGTCTAATTTGTAGGTATCACTACTGGTCAGCAGTATGCCCAATCTATCACACCTGATGGTCTCGTAGAACAAGAAAATTTGAGCTCAGATTTCTTCCTCCCATCACGCCGATCAGTTAGGCGTCAACTTTCTGTAATTTCTCACGATTCACCTATGCCATCTTCGTCCATGCCATCCGGAGATAACATGCTTCCTGGTGATTACATCCTTTCAATTCCTAATTTTAGTACGTGTTGTTTATGCTACACGAGTTGTTACAGTGATGCTTATGCTTACGACGGCCTGTCAAATCTACCCCATTTGGATCCTGTGAACAATAAACATTGCTTTGAGGCACTTGATCGCACACTTCGAGATATTATGAAATCAGCCAACCATGATTCTTTAGGCAAACAATTTGGTGGTATTACAGTTGTGTTAGGTGGTGATTTTAGACAAACTCTTCCTATCATTTCAAATGCAAAAAAACAACAAATCTTGGAATCTTCTATCACTCGCTCCTATCTTTGGAGAAAATGTGTGGTACTCGAGTTGACAGAAAATATGAGACTGAAATCACCATCACTTTCCATGTCCGACAGAATTGAGCTTGAAGAATTTGCTAAGTGGCTCCTCTCTGTAGGTGATGGAACAGTTTCCAACCATTCGCCCACTAATATGTCAGACACAACTTTGGTGAATATTCCAGATTACCTCCTATTGCCACCTGAACAAAAAAGTATTGCAGATTTGATCAACTTTGTATATGGATCAACAATACAAACTTCAGAATCAACAGCCTATTTATGTGAAAGAGCTATTCTGACACCAACAAATGAGGTTGCTACAACCATCAATGTGGAGATAATGATCAAGATAGCCACTCAAGAAATGTCTTATTATAGTTGTGATAGCATAGATGACACATCAGCTAACTACTGCTGTCGACGGTTGGGATATTGACCCAAGTCAACCAAGGTTCTTCAAAGAGGAGATAGGAGACACGCCGAACAACTACGAACAACAACGAACAGGAGACAGGGGTTTTTATCCTGGTTCAGGCCTCTCAGGAGAGATAATAGCCCTACGTCCAGCCTTTCTTTATATCAAAGAGAATTACAGGTGGAACTCGGCGAGATCAGCAGGTCTCGGCGAGTAGTATGTGAAATCTATTGGTCAGGGGTCCTCTAAACGCCGTAGGGGCCTTGTTTATATAGTATAGAGCAAACCGACCTACCGAGGAATATCGGGCCGGGCTAACTACGAGATCGTAACGAACTCATACATGCCAAATACAACCTACGGTAGATAAGGTAATCTCCTAATCTTGGGGATCACGACTCCTAATCCAATCCGGGAAACCAACGTCCGGGTCTTCACGTAGTCGTGCAGAACTCTTGTTCGAGTGTTGAACAATGATGGATATGCTCTAAAGAGATTTGGTCTACCTGAGCCAGAGTACCATGCTTTCCCTCTTTTGGAGAATAGGCTAATAATGGATGAGCTTGCCTTTCGCTCTGCTGATACATTGGCGATAGCAAATGAACAGGTTAGACAACTCAATTCCAACCAAACATCTATATATGATGCAATACAGCACTCTGTTCTAAACAACTGTGGATACACCTTTTTTGTTTATGGATATGGTGGAAATGGTAAGACATTTCTATGGAATGCCCTATTAAACAACATTAGAGGTCAAGGAAAATTGGCTCTACCGGTTGCATCTTCGGGTATAGCTGCTTTATTGCTGTCAGGTGGTCGAACACCGCATTCACGTTTTAAGATTCCACTGAACACACAAGAGCTTACGATGTGTGGAATAAAAAAGGATACACAACTATCTGAATTAATCCAACAAACATCGCTCATTATATGGGACGAGGCTCCTGTGAACAATAAACATTGTTTTAAGGCACTTGATCCCACACTTCGAGATATTATGAAATCAACCAACCATGATTCTTTAGGCAAACAATTTGGTGGTATTACAGTTGTGTTAGATGGTGATTTTAGACAAATTCTTCCTATCATTTCAAATGCAAAAAAAAAAAAATCTTGGAATCTTCTATCACTTGCTCCTATCTTTGGAGAAAATGTGTGGTACTCGAGTTGACAGAAAATATGAGACTGAAATCACCATCACTTTCCATTTCCGACAGAATTGAGCTTGAAGAATTTGTTAAGTGGCTTTGCTAAGTGGCTCCTCTCTGTAGGCGATGGAACAGTTTCCAACCATTCGCCCACTAATATGTCGAACACACCTTTGGTGGATATTCCAGATTACCTACTTTTGCCACATGAACAAAGAAGCATTTCAGGTTTGATCAACTTTGTATATGGATCAATAATACAAACCTCAGAATCAACATCCTATTTATGTGAAAGAGCTATTTTAACACCAACAAATGAGGTTGCTACAGCCATCAATGCGGAGATAATGACCAAGATAGCCACTCAAGAAATGTCTTATTATAGTTATGACAGCATAGATGACACCTCAGCTAACTACTGCATTACTGAATCTCTTTATCCAACGGAATTTCTTAATACGGTTCACACGAGTGGCCTTTCAGATCACCATTTGCAACTCAAAATTGGTGTGCCAATAATGCTTCTTAGGAATTTGGATCCATCGAAAGGCTTATGTAATGGCACTAGACTTATAGTAACTCAGTTAACCCATCGTGTAATTGAGGCACAGATAATTACAGGGAAAGCTACTGGATCAGGCGTATATATTCCGAGAATAATATGCATCTCAACCGA
>SPJY01027306.1:0-11986 GCA_005191435.1 Raddia distichophylla | reverse complement strand
CGGCAAGCATGGCGAACATCAAGCACTCACCGATGTCTCCTACATCCCTCGGCTCAAGAATAACATTGTGAGTATTGGACAACTGGATGAGAATGGTTCGAAGGTTTTGATAGAAGATGGTATGGTGAAAATCTGGGATCAGCATCAGCAACTTCTTTCCAAGGTGAGTAGGGGGAACAACAGACTCTATATACTTCGATTAGAGGTTGCTAGCCCAATTTGTCTTGCTGTGCACAAGGATAAATCTTGGCTCTGGCATGCTCGCTACGGTCACTTGAGTTTTGGAGCTCTTCATCAGTTGGCCAGTCAAGGGATGGTGCGTGGACTACCACAGATAAAACATGTGGAGCAGCTTTGTGATACTTGTGTCATCACCAAGCACCGTTGAGCACCATTTCCCTCTAAGGCCATGAACAGAGCACAAGGTCTACTGGATCTTGTTCATAGCGACATTTGTGGTCCAAATTCACCTCCAACACCCAGTGGTCGCCGCTACTTCTACTAGTGGACGATGCTAGCCGCCACATGTGGTTAATGTTGCTAGCAGCCAAGAGCGATGCAGCAACATCAATAAAGAAGTTTCAGGCAGCAGCAGAGGTCGAGTGTGGAAGAAAATTGAAGATCCTCCGCACTGACAATGGTGGTGAATTCACTTCAATAGAATTCGCATGCCACTGTGAAGATCAAGGAGTACAACGACAATATTCCGCTCCTTATACGCCTCAGCAGAATGGTGTGGTTGAGCGACGGAATCAAATGATTGCTGCCACCGCACGAGCATTGCTGAAACAGCGGAAGATGCCAGCTGAATTTTGGGGGAAGGCTGTAAGTACAACAGTCTTCTTGCTCAACCGCGCCACAACAAAAGCACTCAATGGCATGACACCATATGAGGCTTGGCACGGGCGAAAGCCGGTGGTTTCTTGCGCACTTTCGGGTGTTTGGCGTATGTCAAGGATGTACAACCAAATCTGCGCAAGCTTGACGATCGGAGCACCCCAATGGTATTTATTGGATATCAACAAGGCACATCGGCATACCGATTGCTTGATCCTAGCACTCGGCGTGTCCATGTATCTCGGGACGTTATTTTTTACGAAGATGCTGGATGGAACTGGGAGCAAGAAGCAAGTGAAGCTGCACCGATAAACGACTTCAAGGTGGAGTATATGGTTTCTCATATGTACCAGTCGGTGGAGCCAAGTCTTGCTGGAGATTCGTTACTAGGTGAGAGTCCAATAACACCTCCACATAGGGACTTATCTCCGATCCATACACCGGAATTTGCAACACCATCAAATGATAGCTCCCGCCTAGATGCTCACCATGGGGAGTCTCCAGTGCGTTATCGCACAATGGACAATGTGCTTGGTGGTGCACTTACCCCGCCAGGATTAGCACCATGAGATTTAGAAGGTGCAGAGCTGCACTTAACATACACCGGTGAGCCAACATCATTTGCTGAAGCAAAGCAACATGAGGAATGGCGGGCAGCCATGAAAGAAGAAATGAAGGCATTACTAGATAATAAAACATGGGAGAAGGTTGATTTACCTCATGGACATCAAACAATTGGGCTCAAGTGGGTATTCAAGGTAAAGAAAGTTGAAGCTGGAAAAGTGATAAAGCATAAAGCCCGCCTTCATGCCAAAGGATTTGTTCAACAGTCGGGGATTGATTTTGACGAAGTATTTGCCCCTGTCGCACGGATGGATTCTATCCGATTGTTGTTGGCATTGGCTGCACAAGAAGGATGGCCTCCCCGGTCGCATGGATGGATTCTATCCGGCTATTATTGGCATTGGCTGCACAAGAAGGATGGCCTGTCTATCACATGGACATGAAGACAGCCTTTCTTAATGGTGATCTTCAGGAGGAAGTTTATGTCCAACAACCGCCAGGCTTTGTTGTTGCAGGTGCGGAAGGAAAGGTGTTGCGACTACGCAAGGCACTCTATGGCTTACGACAAGCACCTCGTGCATGGAATGCCAAGTTAGATGCCACACTACAGGGTCTCGGCTTTGAGCAAAACAAGTTGGATCAAGCAATGTATCGGCGGATGAAAGGTAATACCTTGTTATTAACTGGAGTATATGTGGATGATTTAATCATCATAGGGTCTTCAATCGATGAGATTGAGTGTTTCAAGAAGGAGATGAATGCAAAATTTAAGATGAGTGATCTTGGTCCTCTCTCCTTCTACCTTGGGCTGGAGATTCAGCAAGATGACAGTGGCATCTCACTCTGCCAAGCACATTATGCCAAGCGCATCTTGGAACTAGGCGGGATGCAGAATTGCAACCCCGCAGCCACTCCAATGGAGGAGCGGCTCAAGCTTGGCCGCAACAGTACTGCACTAGAGGTGGATGCTACACATTTTCGATGATTAATTGGGAGTCTACGATATCTGGTCCATACATGACCAGATCTGGCCTTTGCAGTCGGTTATGTGAGCAGATTCATGGAACGGCCCACTGAAGAACACATGGTTGCTGTGAAGCGAATCCTCCGTTACATCGCTGGCACGATTGATTATGGATTGCGCTATGAGCGAAGAACAAGAGAAGCACGATTGATCGTCTATAGCGATAGCGATCTTGCCGGTGATATTGACACAAGGAAGAGCACAACTGGAATGATATTCTTCTACGGGTCAAGTTTGGTGAGTTGGCAGTCAATCAAGCGAAGGGTTGTGGCTCTGTCATCATGTGAAGCAGAGTATGTCGCTGCCTCAGCCACTGCCACACAAGGAATTTGGTTAGCTCGATTACTTGGAGAACTTCAAGGAAAAGAAGCCGAAGCCTTTGAGCTAAAGATAGACAACAAGTCTGCTTTGGATTTAAGCCATAATTCCGTTTTCCATGAGAGGAGCAAACATATTGACATTCGCTATCACTTCATACGAGAGCAGATGGAGAATGGGAGCATCAATGCTACCTTCATTGGTGCTGAAGATCAGCTAGCAGATATCCAGACAAAGGCACTTGGACAAGTCAAATTCCAAGATCTTCGCACAAGAATAGGGGTAACTAAGATAGGTGCAAAGATAACACAAGGATTAGGGGGAGAATTGACAGCATAATCCTTGTGTTATAGTAGTTGCTGTCCAGAATTGTACAGCAAAGTGTCCTAGAATTAGTTGACCTCTAGTGTGTTCTAGAGCCACTTCTCACTAGAGTGAGAAGTAGGGTACTATAAGAATATTGTAGAACTAGCTAGACTAAATATCCTAGCCTCTATATATATGTGTGTATACTTGTACTAAGAGAGAGAGAGAACTCTTCAGATTTCACTTCTCACTAGCAAATTCAGCACCACTCCATTGAACTCTAGTGAGTTCAGCTCTCAACCTGGGCTGTTTTTCTAACAAATATTAGCATTGGCATAGAAACTTTGTGTGTTATCTTGTGATGTCTCTAAGTCAGAAAGCATACGTTCCAATTTAAAATAAAATTGGAAGCAGCAAATACTCTTTAGCTTTACAATCATACTTCTCTCAGTTTCATCACAAATAGATTTCCTAGATAGAAGGCGATTTGCGAAATGTTGCCAATAATATCTCTCAAAAACATCCTTCTCCTTCAAATAACTAGTGAGGCCAAATGCTTTCTCTAGTGCAATCTCAGTATCATCTTCATCCACCCCTTTCATTCCTTTCCGAATTGCATTGTCAACATAGAGTGATAAAAATTCAGGGCATTGGTTGTTCAAGTTGATGAAATTCTGAAAAGAAGAATCCAAAGTATTTCTGAATGACATCTCAATTGCCAAATGAAATGCTAATAATTTCTTCATACTTGAACTTCTCATTTATTATGCATTGGACGAAGTTAACAGGGTTATCCAATTTCTCTTGATCTGTCACTAGAGCCTTCCCTGTTTCTTCGACATGACGAGTCATCACTGATCTTATGGCTGAATGCCCTTCAGGGACATATTTAAACAGCTTGAATAGCCTCATAAGATCATCATGCTTATTATGAATAAACAAATCCACAAGACCTAAGTCGGGCATTAAGATTAATCTGTCTATCTGGTTAGACAACATCTCTGTTACCACAATATTACTTATTTTGAGTGCACTTTGAGCATGCATATACAGTGCAATGTGCTTTAATTTCTGATCACGTTGCTTTTCAACCTCCTTCAAGTAATCACCACAATTGTAACACTCAATAAGACGTTGAGACTTGCCAATATAGAAATTTGCTGATGCTTGAAGAAATGGCTTCTCAAATTCTTCCTCATACACAAAGGAACCCAAATCCATTAACATATTTAGGGTGTTTCTCATTAAACTTTTGTTTATGACTTCGCCCATTCTCTCGCTGCGAATTGATCCAAGAACTGTCTCCAACAGTCTAATGCAAATGTCCAACAGTCTAATGCGAATGTTATGCGAGTAGATAACAACATCTCTCCAGAATTCCATGCCAAGGTCAAGCACACTTTTCTTTGCGTGAGTACTAATAAATGCTGTATGCAGTTTTTTATGTATCTCTTCCATCACTTTCAACGCACTATTATGATTATTCCATTTCTTGAGCAGAAATTCCAGAAAAGGATCACTATCCAGTTCAAGCTCAATTGATGTGCACATTTGTTCCATCTGACTTTTCAAAAATTATGTTACTTTGTTGTAGAGTTCCTCGTCATGCTTAAAATTACCATATTAAATGCAATCCTAGTCAAGATATAGAGAAAATGATGTTCAGCATAAAAGAAAATCATTCTAGAACATGCAATAATTATATTAAATCCAGTTCTAGCCAACATAAAAAGAGAATGAAGATCATATTACAACATGCTACAGTAATAACAAATGTAGTTTTAATAGATAAATGAAATATCAAATGATGTGCATACAACATTCCCTATTTAAAGGCCTTACCACTATTCCTAGTTTCCGATATTTAATTATATTAATAGCATAGCCTCTTACAACAAGATTGTGTTTATTAAAGCCAGATAAGATTTTGATTGTTGAGATAAACTGCTGGATGTTGTAGTGGGACATGTTGGATAAGCATCGAATTGGATGAATAATGAAATATTGACCGTAGAGTATAGATGTCCGTAAATAGATGCCCACAAATAGCAAAAAAAAATACTATAGAGTACATGTTGCTGCATGAAAATTAGCCATGGTCTATAAAATAAAATAAAACAAAACAGGAATTCGGCTCAGTGGTAACCACCTGTACAGATCATTGAAATGAGCTAGTCGAATGGTCTTATTATGTTGGTAGATCTCGCGGAAGGCGTCCTCCAGCGTCTTCCATGACCTGTCAAAGAAGTTGGCGTCCACCACCACTTGCGAGTCCTGGGAGGGGTCGGTCTCGGTCCTGCAGGCGTGCTTGTTCTGCTCGCTCATCTCCATTGCCCACTAATCGACACTGCCGCGGCCGTGCCCCGGCGATCCGCTAGGGTTCTGGCAAGGCCGTCTCCAGGATTCTGGGGCCCTAGAGCGAAATGCTCAAGGGGGCCCTAAATTTTTGAAAAAAATCATATTTCTAATATAACTAAGGCATACTTTCACTCAATTATATAACTTCAATATTTGTTATTTTGTACAATATTTATAAATATATCAAATATTAATGCTAGAAGACTGACCTCATGTTCTACTGAAAAGCATCATCCGTGTAGTATTTCTTGAAATGAAATCTTCAATTATATCTTCATAATTAATCTTCTCGAAGACATCATTTCAAGTGCTATTGTCGCCAACCCATTGAGTCTTTCTTTGTCATAGTAGAACGCAAGTAGGATTTCAACAACTTGAGTTTAGAAAACTCCTTTCCGCAGATGCAACAGTCATAGGAATGGTTAATAAAATTCTGTATGCAATAACAGCATTAGGATAAATTGGAAGCATTTTCAAAAACTTCAGGATATCAAGAGGACCCATAGATTCCTTAAGTAAATCCTGAATAAAAATCAACTCCCCAAACAATTCCTATCCGTCAATATCTTTATGTTCTCCACTCTTAAGTGCATCCTCAAGATTAACACAAGCATCCATCAAACTCTTACCATCCAATGATCACAGCCTATCTGAAGTAAACAAGAAACCAAAAGTTTTTTCATATCCTTGGTACTGTTCAAGTCTCCTGGTAAGTGAGGCTATAGCTTGATCAACAACAGGTATAAAATAATTAACTCTAAATGAGTCCTCTGCAGATTGTGGATCAACTGATGCATCATCTGCACCCTCGTCAAATAGTCTTTTTCTTTTGATTTTACGCTTGGTGCGGAACTCTGGATGAATATCCATCTCCATTGTAATTTCTTTTGCAGCTTCCAATGTTTTTGAAAAGCTAGTTTCTCTATACTTTCTGAAAAAGGAAATCAGCCCCTGTATAGACTCAATTGCAATATCAATAAGCATATCTTTGGATTGTAGCTGCTTGCTGACCAAATTAATAGCAGATAATATTTCATACCAGATGATTATTGCCACTAAAAATTCAAAGCCACCAAGTTCATTTTCCGCCAATGATTTAGCTTCACTACTTGCCAATGGATCATTATCACTTTCAGCCACTTGTAGCAGAGCCTCTCTTATTTCTGGGATCTGAAACATTATAGCCTTAACACTATCAACACGACTCTCCCAACGAGTAGATGACAATGACTTGAGAGTCAATCCTATTATGTTATCTTTTAGAATTTACCACCTTTTTGTAGAATTAGCAAATGTTGTATAGATGCGTTGGATAACTCCAAAAAATTCTGTTACTTTACGACAAGACATTGCCATATCACATAGTGTCAAATTCAGACTATGACAACCACAAGCTGAATAAAAAGCTCTTGGATTTATATCCAAAAGTTTCTTTTGTACCCCTTGATGTTTTCCTTTCATATTCGACCCATTATCATATCCCTGTCCTCTCACATTGTCTACATCAAGATCAAGACTCTTCAATTCTTCTTGTAGAACATGAAACAATCCTTGCCCAGTGGAATCATTCACATTCAAAAAACCTAAGAAGGATTCTTCAATACAAACAGAACCTGAAGATGCATCAACATACCTTATTATCAAAGACATCTGTTCTTGGTGGCTTGCATCAGGAGTACAGTGAAGTATAACTGAGAAATACTTGGCTTCTTTTACCTTTCCAATGATTGCAGACCTGATCGCAACAGCTAGCAAATTTATTAACTCATTCTGGATGGAAGGACCAAGATAATGATCACGAATTTTATCATTGGTGATGCGGTCAACATGCTCTTTGATAACTGGGTCAAATTCAGCCAACATTTCAACCAGTCCTAAGAAATTGCCGTTGCTGTCTTGGTACAACCTGCTATTACTGCCACGAAATGATTTGCTATGTTCTGCAAGAAACTTTACAATCAAAACAATCCTGAACAAAACTTTTCTCCAATGCTCCTTTTCGTTTTGAAGTTCTCGCTGAGCAACTTTATCAATTGTTTGATTCTTCTGCAATCTGACACGCAAGTCATACCATGTAGCCATATTTGTGACATGTTCTCTGCTAGTTTCATGCTCTTTAAGTCTATTACCAAGATGAATCCAGTCACTGAAACCGTCATTTGCTAACTGACCTCTCACAAGCCCCTTTCTCAATAATTTGCAGCAAAAACAAAATACTTTGTCATTATCTTTACTGTATACAAGCCATTCTCTATCACACTTTTCTCCATTTGAAAGAACTCTAATGTATGATAATGCTGAAAACCTTCTAGAGAATTTGTCTCTAGGACCATGCTCAATGGACAAGTCTCTTTTAGGACCCTTTTGCACCAAAATATCAATCATTCTAGGATCAAGTGCATCCCATGTTCTTGGATCAAATATATTAGGCTGAAAGGAATTACCAATGTCATCGGCAATATTAGCATCATGACCTTCATCGGCAATATTAGCATCATGACCTTCATCGGCAATATTACCACTATCACCTGCATGGATATCTGCAACGTGAGCCTCGACGTCTACTGCATCACGGGCTTCACCGTCATCAACATTAGTACCTGGAGTTTCTCTCAAAACAAATTTATCAAGAGCACCCTTTTGAGATTGAGCTACTGCTTCTAGCCTTCCTTTGTCTCTTCTTACGCTTTTCAGCTCCAGAATCATACTTCGTATTTCTACTAGACATGATGACTATTCACGAAATAGAAGTCTTCTTGACTTCCTATTTTATAAACAAAAAATAATTTAAATTAATTAAAGCAGTACACATACATGAATAAATTGCATAATTGAATCGACCGAGACCGACTAATGACTATCGAGTATGTATCGACTCAGTACTTACCGTGTCTCGCGAATCGCGATCGTAGGGACGGCAAGGATTACTAGATCAGCCAACTGTGGCCGGCGTGGATTGTGGATTTGTGGCCGACGGCCGGCGTCGCCGCCCTCGCGTCGCGTGGATTGGAAGGCCGGAAGCGAAATGGCAGAACCGCGGAAGTGCCGAAGCCAATCGAGGGAAATCAAGGAATTAGCGTCGCGATTAGCGAATCAAGTAATCAATGGCAGTTCGGCCTGCCTCTTTGGCTCCTCGTGTGTGGCTGCGTGGCCTCCTCCTGGGCTGGCCTGCATAGGAAGCACCGAAGCAGTAGTTCAGCAATCAGCATAGTCTTTACAAAATTGGGGGCCCATCTCAAATGGGGGCCTTGTGCATGAGCACAGTTCGCACATGCCCATCAACGGGCCTGCAGGCGTTGAAAGCTAAACCCTGCCACTAACCCGGAAAACACCAACCTAACCACCGAGAACCTCGCAGGGAGGGGAGGTCAAGGAGGCCAGGATGGGACTAGGCTAGAGACAGGGGTCACCACGCCACTACGGAAGGAGCCGAGGAGACGCCGAACACACGTCCCTAGAGCCCACCTTCTCTGTGCACTTCGGCCAAGTACCGAAGCGGACCCCCCAAGAGGCCTCCACTGAGACGGGCTCAGGGGGAGGGGGAAGAAGGAGAAGATGCCGGTGCCGAGCTCCACCAACCTAAGAGGCCACCGGACCCACAACCCTGGAGCACGCCCACTCCGACCGCTCCAGTGAACACACCACCAGATTCGGGCCTCCTGCCCACGGATCCAGCCTCACATAGAGCGGTCTCTGCTGAGACGGGCCCAGGAGGAGGGGAAGAAGGAAGAAGAGGGAAAGCCGACGCCGAACTCCACCACAGTGCGCGAAGGTGAGGACAGAGAGGGGATGAGGGGAGTCGCCACCATGTCCAGGACCGAAGGGGAGGTCACGGCCACTGATATGATCCAGATCTGAACACCGCACAACAACACCGATGGCAGCACGGGAGGCCACCTCTAGATCTGGACTTAGCAGCATGCTAGCACAGCACCACCGCCGAGCAGCCGTGGGTGGGCAGTGAGAGCGAGATGGGTAGCGCCGGTAGTGGCTTGCCGGACCAGGAGCCCGTTGCCAAGCCCGGGCATGCCCGTCAACGGGGACGCTCTCGCACCACCCGCTAGAGACCAGGCCCGAGAGCCGAAGGGGAGGGCACTGCCGCCGCCGTCGACGCGTGCACGCAGAGGAAGCCGACAGCGGAGGGGCTGGCCGACGTGTCTGGGTACGCTCGCGCCGCCTGCGGAGACTCGGCTGTTGGGAGCTGCCGTCGCGCCGGTCGCCGAGAAGACGACATCATCGTTGTCGCTGCCGCCTCCACGCCATTGCCGGAATCGACCAGCGAGCCACAGAGAGGAGGGAGCCGTGGAGGGAGAAGGACGCCGCCTTTGCCCCTCGGGCCACCGCACCGCTACCAACTCCACCGCCCGCCACTAGATCTGGGCAGCCAACGGCTGAACTGCAGTGGAACGGGGGAGGAAGCCGCCAGGGAGGACGTCGTCGCCTCCGCATCGTAGGCCGCCGCCACCACCGCGCCGCCGCTACCACTCCTCTGCCCGCTACCAGATTTGGCCAGCCACAGAGGGGCGAGGCGGCACGCGGGCATCCCACCACGCCGCAGCCTTGGACGACAGCGCCACCACTAGTTCGCGCCACAACCTCCACCGGAGCCGTCGCCAGCCACCGGAGAAGAACCACCAGAGGAGTGGAAAAAAAGAAGAGAAGAAAAAGAAGTCTCCCGCCTCAAGGCTCCACCCTTGTAGAGAGGGCATCGGCGGAAGAGGAGGGTGCCAAGAAGGCCCGCCGGCGACGGCACGCCGGCCGATGGCAGCGCCGCCGTGGCCACCGCCTCCGGAGGGCTAGGGTTTGTGTTTGGACGTCGCCGCCTCTGCGCTCTGGAATGACCTTTCTCCAAAGCCCTTATCTATTTTCCCTAGAAATTAATTTCGGCCCCTTGCCTTTTCTGGAAAATAACCGGAGTACACATTCCTTTTTTTAACCCGCCTTCGACGTCAGTTCTTCCTAGTGCATTAAGTGGTAATGCGGCCTTGATTTCTCCTTCCAGATCCAGTCGCTCACAAGACGCCACGTTACCCCCACTTATCGATTAATCCAATGGCGTTCACAGGTTCGGCCTTGAATTCGACGGCACACATAGTTTCCCCATTCTCGACAGCGCCACCACCCCTATACAGTGTTAAAATTCAAAAATAAATACTTTTCCTCCCCTTTTATATAACAAAGGGAAAATTGAGGTCGTGGCATCGAAAGATCACTTGGACTCCTTTCTAGCACCCAAGAGGAACAGTTCATTTATATAGCACCCAAATGTGCAATCGTTAACCTGTTTTAGCACTCCGTCATAGCGCCCCATCTACAACGTCGTTCCCGTCCGTTTTAGTCGCGTGCCCGCACCGATATGATTTTCAATTAAATGGAAATTAAGATTGCATAATGGAATCACTTCTTCACTGTTTGTTCCATTTATTCAGCAAGGATCAAAAGTTCAATGCAATCCAGATACGTAGTTAAGAGAAGTCAAAGCATACCGTTTAACAAAAATGCCAATTAAAAAAGCGATCCAAACTACATTGAGCATGAATAATGAAGTGATGTATTAACTGCTTAGTTCATTTATTCAGCAAAGGTTGAATGTTCCATGCAATTCACAACATGCTTATCAAGCGGCAAAGCATACCCTCGAACAAAAGAGCAACAAAGCAATCCCATGTACAGGTAGTATCAACATCAGATTCAGCATTGCAAAAACACATACATCTTTCATTTCCCATTCTGGGCAGTAGCTCTTTGCCTAGTTACTGGACTTGGTGTATTCTGGGCAGCAACTCTTTACCTTGTCAGTGGACTTGATGTAGTATCACTTGATGAAGTAGCAGCTCTGGACCTTGTAGTAGGACTTGATGTTTGTTGTGCAGCAGCAGTAGCAGCTCTGGACCTTGTAGTAGGACTTGCTGTAATTTCTGCAGAAGCAGATGAAGTTGCAGCTTTCCTCTTCCTGGTAGATGTACTAGCTGTGTCTGCATTCCTCTGCCTTGCAGATAAAGCTGCCCTTTGTCTGCATTACAGTAGAAGAAGTTGAAATAGAAAACCTAAATAATTGTGTTCACAAAGTGTTAAGCAATGTATCTTGCAGAAGGAGTAGGTGGTTGTGGTAGATGTTCATCAGGTTCAACTCTATTATTTGGGCATCCCTTCTCAATGTGGCCAAATTGATAGCATTTTTTGCACTGATAGGGGCCCCTTTTACCTGGCTCACCATTGTTCTTTACTCTTTTTTTCTAGGCCTAACAGTAGGCCTGTCCAATTTTGGAGAATGCATCTCAAATCCTAGATTAACTACTGGCAACTGACTCTTGTCATCTAATGGGTTTATCTCAAATTGATAGCAACCCTTGAACCTCTGCACCGAGTAGTAGTCATGCACATAACTATCAATGGTGCACCCTCTCAAGTGAGTGATGTAAGAAATTGCATGGGTACAAGGCTTTCCTGACATCTGCCAATGGCCACAAGAGCATATCTTGGTCAGAAGGTCTACCCCATATCTCCAGGTATACCCATCAATGGATGTACCAGATATCTCAGCTTTCAAGTGTCCACTCCTATGAAAGTTGTACTGCA
>SPJY01027283.1:0-26555 GCA_005191435.1 Raddia distichophylla | reverse complement strand
CATCATGGAACGGGTTAGTCCAAACTTAACCTTTTTTTTTTGTGCAGATGATATATATCCGGATAACAAGACACCGGATATGAATAGTATATATGTGTCGGACAGCAGCATTTATCCATTGGATACATGCTGCATCCGTTTAAAAATGAGGACAATTACAGGCAGCACCCCTGCATCGATCTCACGGCATGGCGTCCTCCATGCGGCGGATGGCGTCGCGCACCCGCTGCTCCCTGCGCGCCATCCTGGCGGCCTCCTCGGCGGAGAAGGGCGGCGGCAGCGCACAGGGCTCGTAGCCGGCGACGGAGCTCTCCCGCGACTGCATCATGAACTCCCTGTCGAGCCCCGTGGCTGTGCAGGCGAGCGCCTCCGGGCAGAGCTCGACGGCGTTGGCGGGGACGGTGGGCTTGTAGCGGAGCAGGGCGGCGTACTGGGTGAGCACGTGCAGCATGTAGTCGTACACGTAGTCCATGCTCATCTCCTCCCTCGCGAACCCGCTCCCCGCCGCCGCCAGCCGCCGCGCCGCCTCCGGGTGCGCGTTGCCCCACCGGACGGCGTGCTTCACCGAGCGGCACTTGCGCGCGGGGTCGGCGTCGATGGGCCAGTAGTGCTCGCCGGCGACGAGCCCCCGGGAGAAGAAGTCGGCGTAGGGGGTGTCGACGGCGAGCATGGGCGAGTCGCAGGCCAGGATGTACTTCTCGCTCACCGACCAGGACCGCCCCTGCACGTACAGCCGGAACCTGTGGCGGCACTGCCTCGCCGGGTCGGAGTCCCGGTAGCCGTTCCGCCTCGCCGCGTCCCAGTCCTGCCGGAACAGCCGCATCCCGGCGTCGGAGGCGTTGCAGCGGAACAGGTCGGCGCGCGCCGGGGACACGTCGGGGTTGCCCTTCCAGAATGCGTAGGGCTCGCGGTCGGCCCAGGGCAGCGCGGCGGTCGCCGTCGCCAGCTCCGCCACGAGCGGCCCCCAGGGCTTGATGCTGAGCTCCGGCCAGCCCCAGAAGGACCAGTCCGGGAAGAGGATGTCGAGCGTGGCCTTGTCCTTGCAGTAGCGGAAGAGCGGCGGCGCGGCGGAGGGGGAGGGGTAGTCGGCGGCGCGCACCTCCGGCATGTCCTCGCAGTTGAACATGAGGTCCAGGTCGGGGACGCGGGCAGGGTAGCGAGCCAGCAGCTGCGCGATGCCCCACTGCGTGAAGAGGTCGCGCGTCTGGAACACGCGGTGGTACGTCTCCACGTAGCCGCGGCCGCCCACCACCACCAACCGGAACGCCGCCTTCGCCCGCGCGCGCTCCACCGCCTCCCGCGTGATCCCCTCCGCCCGCCACGCCTCCAGGTCCCCGTGGATGTGCCGGAAGTACTCCGGGCACCGCGTTGCCGCCGCCGCCGGCTCCTTACCATCACCCGCCGGAGATGGCGCCGCCGCCGCCGCGCGCCGCCGCGCGCACGTCTCGTTGCCGCCGCCGCCGCCGCAGCTGAATGGTATCGGCACGGGCTTCAGGGACGACGGCCTGTGGTGAGGCGGCCGCCGCCGAACGCCGCCGCCGTTGCCGGGCAGCAGAAACGACGACAGCTGCGCGCGTGTCCACCATGCAACCATCACGCACAGTTCGTTAGCACACCAAAAAGATAACATCATATATACTATGCATGTATATAGAGTACATAGATAAACGCAGTGCCTCGGTCACTTGAATACATTGCTAAGCTCCCGTTAGAGTTTACATCGGATACGTGTACGTAGTCGGTTACGTGGAATTCATCTCTATGATGTTTTTCATGTAACCATGTTGGTGTCCTTAAGAGGTTTTTCATGACACTCCACCTGTTATTCGTCCTAAGTTTCGACCTCTTTTTTTTTTTGAGGAAGAGTTTCCACCTCTTTTCAATGGCCGAGTATTGCCAGGCTTGCCATATATATATAATATATATATATATATATATGGAGTACATAGATAAACGCAGACGCAGTGCCTCGATCGGTCACTTGAATACGTTGCTAAGCCCCGTTAGAGTTTACATCGGATACGTGTACGTAGTCGGTTACGTGGAATTAATCTAAGTCGTGATCGATATGAGCGCCTTAATTAAAAATCTCCGAATTGAAACACTACATGTTATCCCTAACCAACAATCATCGCACCGAAAATAACCAGCAATGAGCTTCATGTAACCATGTTGGTGTACTCAAACTCAAGAGGTTTCGTGGCACTCCACCTGTTATTCGTCCTAATTAAGTTTCCACCTCTTTTTTTTTTTTGAGGAAGAGTTTCCATGTACCTCTTTTCAATGGCCGATCGATCGAGTATTGCCTCAAGCCCATGTGGTGCGAGGTGTTCGTTCGTCAAGTGCTGGTCTCTTGGATAGGCATGCCTTCAATGAAACTACTTGGATGGATGACGCTTTTCATTATTTCGGTGCTACTCAAAATTTTGGCTCGAGAACAAGCTGTTTCTAGAAGATGGCATATACCAGATGTGGCCGCTTGTGGCTAGGTCTAACCTAGCTGAACCAAATACCGAGGAATTATCCCTTAAAATAAGTCTTTATCTATTTGGTTAGCTAGTTATGGTGTCCATGCACTCATCGGCAACAGTGCTATCGTCGTGCTCTTCTCTCTCTAATCATCGACAGCTCTTGCCACTGATCAACCCTTTCTCACCTCAGTCATCTCTGCCACCATTTAATTCGCGGGATTTTTTAAATCCACCTGTGAGATACACACAAAATACGTGCAGGATCATCATTAGAACCATCATACTTGCTGACCATCGATGAACTGATCGGATTTATAACCAACCAAAGTTGACCTCGGTCATTATGTATTGAACCGAGGAAAAAGCCTCTCGGCACATTTGGCTCGAAAGGAACAACAGAATTTTTCGTCAGGTCGAACACCCTAGGCAGAATTTCTTCCTTATTCTATTAGATGACCTGTGCCTCTGGCCGGCCGCAGGAGCGTGTTTTGTAATAAATTAGTTCCCGTTCTGGCCCTTGCGGGGAGGGGCCCTCATCTCCCCCCACTTTATACTCTTTCCGCTTTTGATTAATGCAAGGCAGCTCTCATGCCCCTTTGCTCAAAAAAAAAATCCTTTCTCACCAACATCTGACATAATCCTTGAGATCAATTCATTGCGTGAGTTTCTTCGGCTATCAAATACGCTCCTAGCTGGCTCCTCAAATTTCACCATGTGTGATGGTGTAGGAGAGGAAAAGGACGCGCTCAACAATGAATTAGGAAATAATTAATTAATTTCCTAGTCAATTAATTAATTTAATTGGTTAGCTACTCCGGCCTATCTTGCAAAATGATTTAAGTGATTAATTATGATTGATGATGCAGGAGGAAGTAATTAAACAGCCTAGCACGTACGCAGTTGACTTGGGATTCAGTAGGAGTAGCTTGTAGGCAGCAGCCGTCCACGTGGATCCCAAGCCTGGCTTAATGGCTTTTAATTTGTTACTTAGCCATGACGATGCTTGGAAAGAAAGAAGGGGATCGATCTAGCTTAGACAATTAAGTCACAAGAGCTTGGGGGGGTAGAAAGAAACTCTACTCTTGGGGAGCACTTTATATATTGGATTAGTTTTGGGGAGTACGTACGTATTTCCACCGTCTCATACAAGTCCTTAGAGATCACTTATATACATAGCCAAGGTGATTAGCTAGCTAGCTTTGATGCATAATAAGTATATATATATGGATGAGATCGATCATGAGAGCTAGCATCCTTGGATCATCGTGTATTCCCTGCACCTACTCATTAGACGTACGGGGGCATTTTTGCCGGTTTACAATTAATTTTTGGGCAGCTATTTGGCCTGTATTTACCACTCATCAGTTTTATCCTCTTTCTACTCATTTAATTTATAACTTTTATCCCCGACAAGTCATTTAAGGGATCTACAATATTGTATAAGTTAATTAGGGTTTTGGTTAAGACGTACATCGATCAGGAAAATCGATCGATATATATATATATATATGTATGTATGTATGTATGTATGTATGTATGTATGTATGTATGTCTAATTTAATTAAAATAGATCACGCAGGCGGTAGAGTAGGAAAAAGCAATAGATATATATATGCGTGGTGTAGAAAATAAAGGCATAGTCATAGGACATAGGTTTAGAATTGTGGGCGGCGTGAGAGGAGACTAGAGACATGTTGGTCGTCGTTGATAGAGATAGATAGATAGCAACAGGTAGTTAGTTAATTTGAAGCTAGAGATATTAATTGTTGCATGGATGGATCGATATATACACATATATGGGTAATTAACATTATTGTTCGGAAGTTGAACGTAAATTAAAGGTTGGCATAATTAAGTTAGCTAGGTACGTAACTAGCTAGGTTAATTGGAATTTGGATCCAGTACATGCATATATAGTAGTACTACTTACTTTACGTATGGATGGGGAAGTTATATGTATATATGTATGGTGGATATCGTGGCAGGCAGCTGCTGGCCGATCTATCTTGTTTGACTCGCTACTGCTAGCTAGCTAGTCAGGGCTAATTAGCTTCAATGGAACGGAACAAGTTAAAGGATGGATTAATTTGATACATACGTACGAGCTAGAGATCGATCGAGAATTAATCGAAGGACGATCGAGTTGCATATATATATGATGCATAAGTATAAGTATATATATACATGGATGAGAGCGAGACGATCGATCGATCGAGGAGGATGCATGGACATGGACATGGACATGGCGGGCAGGATCGATGATCGATGGGAGCTGGACTTACAGGCAGAGCGTGGAGGTGGATCCAACCGGATCCGGTGGCGACGACGGCGAGCAGCGCAACCAAGACCAGGCCGCCGATGACCACCCCCACCCCCCTCGTCGGCGACACCAGCTGCAGTGCCGTCCTCCACGCCACGCTTTTGCTGCTCATCTGCACCGCCGCCGGGGCCTCGTCGGCGAGCACCAGCGGCGCTCCCTCCTCCTCCTCCTCCTCCTCCTCATCATCATCAGCAGGAGCAGCAGCTGCAGGCTTCATGGGAGCTCGATCGAGAGACCGCCGGTGCAACTCGCGAGCTCTAATTCTCGGGTCTTGGCGCCTGGCCGCCCGGTCTATTTATGTACGTGTGGGCATGCACACGCGTAATTACCACACTAATTAATTTACCAGATTTGCTAATTCTCGGACATTGTAATCATATTTTTCTTAAATCTCAGTCAATTTTAAGTTGCACTCTGTTTTAATTAAAATTGCACCGCTTATTAAGGTCCGATTAGTATAAAATTGCTATTTATCAATTATCTATATTTTATTCATCGATTTTCTATATTTTATTATTATATAGATTTGCTAAACATGTGCTCATATACGTTTTGTCTTCCTATGTTTCAAGTCACCGTATTTGTTTCAATCTATCTAAAATTGCACACCGATAATAGTAAAATTATACTTGTTAGTAATGTGCAGCTTTAGTATAGTTATAGTGCAATTCTATGTACTTAGTTGTCCGAGTCCTTTTCTCTTAATTTTTTACATGTTTACTGTATTAATAAATCATCTGCCACTGTCAGCTTATGAATTGTGAAATGTAAATGCTATTGGGTGTGGGTAACCAGTCGAGTTACACATACCCAATTGGGTCTGGGTAGCGGGTATGGGTAACTGAGACCCACTAGGTGAGGTAGGGGCATCATATATGGATAACCCGATGGGTGATATCACCCGCGCGCACGAGGACTGGTACGAGGGAGAAATTCTACTGTGCATAAGGTAAATTAGCGGGTAGGTTTTTGTTTGACGGGTATGTGTATGGGGTGGCAATACCCGACCGGTATGTACCTATTGACATCCATAGTGTGTAGGGAGAATATGAGTTGGAGATGCCAAGAATGTTGACGATTTGGAAAAGGAGAAGGATGGACAATAACATGCCAATTAAATGTAATCGAAAAGATAAATAATTTTCTCATGCCAAAGTCTTCCCATGTTTTAGTACATTCGCTGTGTTCTAAAGTGTTATAAATCCCCATGTTAATCAAAGAAAAATACGGGTAAAATCGACACCATCAATAAAAATGAATATTTTGATAAATCAAAATCATCTATGTGGTCGATCTAACTTAAATGACTTTTTAAATTTAACCCAACCAAATGTATCCCATCAATTACAATAGGACTATACCATAACTGTATACATCTTGAATATATCAGCGTAGATCTTAAATATATCGATGTTTGAATTTACTAATAGACTGTACCGAATTTAAGTGACAAGTTTAACCACGCAAATGCACCAGTCACTCCACTGGTTCCTATCGAGAAGTAGTAGTAATTAATTACGCAACTGATGCCCGTAGCTTAGCTACATGCCAATATGAATTAGCTTTGCTTTCATGTACCGAAACCACACCTCGACAAACGAGGACCGATCGATATATATGCTCCTACTTATGATCGATCCTGCTGATCATGCTTGCACATGCCCTAATTAAACTAATAATTTCTAATCTCATCTACCTGGAATAGAATGATACACCAGTGCATCGATCGTGTATGACATGGGAATTATTTATATATTTACAAGCCTAGCTAGCTTTAGCTTGTAAATAGCCTAAGCCAAAGGGGCAAAAAAAATTTAAAAAAAAGATATGGACGGACTCCATATAATAATATTAATTGGGCTTCAATTGCAAGTCAGAATTTTGCGTCCCGTCCGTCCGTCACGGGTTTGACTTCCGTTCCGTTCCATTCCAAGTCCTCCTTTCCATTCCGTTGCCTTCACATGCATGCATATATGTGACGTCAGCGCTACAACCATCCAGGATGCTCCCCTTCGCGCTGCCAGAAAGTGCCGATGTCGACGGCCGGGCCACAAAGTTTGGATACTATATATGTACTATTAAAACATTTTACCTTCAGTTTTTTTTTGTTGTGGTTTAAATTTCATTTAAAATTTCTTTGAGTTTGTTGTGATAGTAAATTAAATACTACGAATCTGGTGTTGATGATACGTTTTTCGCTAATTTTTTTTTAAGAAAAAGTCTAGTTACCCCTGAAGTATTGATCCGGACGCACATAACCCTTGACTTAAAAAACCATGTATTCTATCCCACGAACTATTAAAACCGACGCAAATAACCCCTGGTAGCGGTATTCAGGGCGGTTTGCCACCATGGCGATGCAGGTATTGCCATATGTCTACACACATGGCATTTCTTTTTACGAAAATTAATTTTATGTCGCGTGTCCCACATGTCTGTCCCTTACTTTTCTTCTTCTTCCTCCTCCCTCCCCTTTCTCTCCCTCTCTTCTTCCTCCCCGTGGCTCGCCCCTCTCCCTCTTCCTCTCCATCCCCAGGCCGCCGCTGCCCCGCCTAGGCCGGCGCCGCCCAGACTAGCCGGAGCTCCGCCGGCGCACCCACTCCGCGGACTCCTCTCTCACCCTTGTTGTTGTTTAGAGAAGGAACAGAGGAGAGAGATGGGATGGGTGAGAGAAGGAGTGGAAGAAGATGAATTAAGTGATTGACATGTGGGTCCCACACATATAATTGATTTTTTATAATACAAAAATGCCACATGTTCTATATAGTGGCAAGACTGGTCCACCTCAACTGCCAACGTGGCAAAACCGCTACCAGGGGGTTAAGTGCACTGGTTTCAATAGTTCGTGAAACTGGTTACCTGATTTTCGAAGGCAGGGGGTTATGTGCGCCCAAGTCAACACTTCAAGGGTAAGTAGGCTTTTTCCTATTTTTTATTATGTTACAATTGAATAATATACGGCATAACTTTTAAATGTACTAAAGTAATGTTTCAATTTCAATAAAATTTGAAAATTTAATAATTTTTTGTCTGAACAATACATAGATTTAAACTTATAAGTGCATATAATTTAAATTCAAACGTGCTGATTGACCATGTGAACACGTGAAATATTAAACTTCCACTTCAAATTCTCTGGAAAGCTTCAAGGCAGTCACCTACGAGGGTCTGGACGTGGAGGAAATTGGCCCGGATGCGTCTTGTTTTAATGGATGCACTGCGCATTTGAGAATAGACCACATGTTGGATAGACATATGACCAAAACCAGCTTGGAGTAGATCTTGGAGGGGTGAATTAATTAGACTAACATGAGAGCTTTGATCCTTGTTTGGGACGAGGGCAATGCTGGCGTTGTTGATAACACTGAACCGGTTGATGGAAACTCTCAAAGGCCTGGACTAGATCATCCTTCATGGTGTCCCAACAAGAACAGTTAGGGTGTGTTTGGTAGATGCGACCCGGACCGTCCCATCCGGCATGAGAACGTTTTTTGTTTGGTTGACAAAAAACGGATGGCTGCGTCCAGTATCTTCACGTCCCTGCGTAGTGGAACCAGACGGCTCGCTCGGTCCCTTGAAAATTGAGGATTGTCACTCTCACGTCAGCCGGCATAGTTTGTTTGTTTGAGTTAGGATGTTCAAACATAAGATCGAGCTCCAACATCACTGGATCGAGTTTGGCATTGCCATCCATCCATCCATCACCATCTATTCGGTTTATTAGTAAAGAGATTAGCAGATCACCTCCGTCCATTATGCAAATGCCATCCATTATCTTCCTCTACCATTTCATTAAGAAGGAAAAAGCCCAAAGGAAAAAGAAGCTAAAAGAATTACAGAGCTAAGGTCCATAGCAACTGCTTTAAGGAAAACAAAGAGAAAACGAAGAAGGGAGGACTAAAAGGGAACAGGGCTACAACTCAGCCATGATCATCAAACTGAAACGCCCTCACCCAGTTGCCGACGTCAAGCTTGATAAGGCCAATGACCTGCTCAACTAGGTTGTAGATTAGATTGAAAATCTGCGCATTCCACTCTTTCCACACATTCCAAGCAGTGTATGCGACAATTCCATCGAATCGCCTTCGCCGCAACCTAGGGACACCTGATCTCATTGTTAGCCACCATTCACCAAAATCTTCTTGTTCGCTTGCCGTCCTCAAACCGAAGCCTGCCAACTCATGAGAAATTTTGCGCCAAATGTACTTAGTGAATGGGCAATGGACAAGAAGATGCTTGGCCGATTCCTCCGATTGTCCGCAAAAAGGGCACATCACCGAGTTGGGCCAACCTCTTGCACGGAGACGATCTGCAGTCAGTATTTTGGCCTGAACGGCTGTCCAAAGGAAGAATTTACATCTAGGCTCAGCCTTGGCCTTCCATATTACACCAGAGAATTTGTATTGTATTGCACCTAGGAACTGCATTTGGTAAGCCGATTTTGCAGAATACTTGCTATCAATGGTCCATCTCCAAATTAAAGTATCATTCAACAAAGATAAAGAGGTTCCATTTACTTTTTCCCATAACAACACAAACTGGTGAAGCTCAGCCGATAAGCCAATGTTGGAGAGATCAGAAATCCAGGAGTTATGTTGCAAGGCCTCACACACGGTGATCAATTTCTTTTTTGCCTTTAGAAAGCACAGAGGTGCTATGTTTTGTGGCGATTGCCCAAGAAGCCAATGGTTAGTCCAAAAACGAGCTGTGAGACCGTTACCGAGAAGGATTTTAGAACTCACTTTGAAGGCCGTGACATCCACTACGTTGCATGGAATATCAAATCCTCCAGATTTGACCGGCCGGGCAACAACGAATGGTAAAAGGTACTACTATATAGCCTAGGGATCCCAGTTCCATCATTATTAACACAAAGTTAAAAGAAAACAGCAGCAAGTTCAAAAGATTAGCTAGCATAACAATGCAATGTAGGGCGATTACAGCAACTAGACTAGCGATCTGCCAAATGGTATGAGCTTGCCATCTTTTCTCCAGTATTTAGGAAGGAGCGAGAAACGTGACCAGGCAACAGTGACCTCCATTTTGCAGGTGCCAACCGTAAGGGTACAAGAGCTCCTGCCGTCCTTCTTGGGTGTGAAAACCTTGCTGTTACGTGCAGAAGGCTCTGCGACCACCACTTCAACCTTCAGCGCCCCATCCAGTTCAACAGAAACAACCCTCCGCGAAAGCTCAATCATGCCATCAGCATTGACGGCAACTCTATCATTTCCAGAATCAAGCAGCACGACTTCCATGTCAATACTGGCGGTACATGCAGTAACTTTTCCACGAAAACCATGGGGGAATGACCTATCAAGGGCTTGCACTTGGATGGTGGCCTCCACGGATGAAACAATACGGCCAAATGTCCACTCCAGCGCGCTAAGCTTGTTAGTGTACTCTCTCTTGACCAGGCCAAATTCAGGCGCAGAATATAAGCTATGCCGATCTACTACAGTGCTTAGATCTTTGTCATCAGATTCAACAGCGCCCTTCACTTTTAGGTCAACCTCAAAGAAGACAGGATCCACCACCACAATTGCACGGGTAGGACCTGTCAGAGCTAAATATGGGGACTGCATGCAACAGTACACCATTGTTAGTTCAATATATAAATGATGATGATGTTCCATTCATTCATTTCAAATAGAGAAAAATATAGATTACCCCCTTGAATATTGTCAAAGGTATAGATGCCACATCCTTCAGCTCTAAAACCGGATTTCTTTTCACCCTTCAAATGTCAAAACCGGATAGATTATATTATCACCTTGACCATTCCAAAGTAGTTTTCGAACGTTTTAAGAACCCTTTTTTGCAATTTGAAGATTCCTTTTTTCACTTCCCTTTCATTTTTATCCTTTTTTTTTAATATTTTCTATTTTTCTTATTGGGCCCTTCTAGCGGCCACCTATCCCTGAATGCCCAAACGTACCACTGCATCCTGCATGGAGCTAAATAATCCTTCTAACTGCAATGGCTAGCATAACCCCAACAGGCAAAAGAAGTAACCAAAAGAAGGGTTCAAAACATATCAAGTTCTTTATAGATTACCCCCCTGTACCTGTCCATTAGTCACCACTTTTGGTAAAATATGCCCCCAAAACCACTTTATAATGGGGGTGAGGGAGTTTCCTATAGGTGGAATAGGATATATGTCCAAAAGAGACATTTTTAGAGTTTTCTATAGTTTGGTAAATTTTGATTAAAAAGTCGAAAATTGGCAACACTGACAAGCTCCCCGTCTTCCCCGGCGAGCGGCGGTGAGGCGAGCACGCTAGCGCGGCGGCGAGGCGAGCAGGCGAGCGCGGCGGGGAGGCGAGCCGCGGCGGGCGGCGGCGGCGGCGGCGGCGGCGGCGTGCCCACGGGGAGGAGGGAGGAGGAAGAAGCCACTGCTGAGAATGACAGGTAGGGCCTACCTGTCAGGGGCGTATTCCCATATTTTGTCACATATTTGGACCTCGTATATACTAGAAAATCCTGAAAAACCTGACAATGGCATCCCTGATAGATAATTGCAAAAAGAATGGCATATATAATATTATGCGTTTTATAATGGCAGATCTGAGATAAACGAACTTCGTAATGGCATGTATGTAAAAAATCCCTAGTTTCAAACTAGACCTAATCATCCGTCGGGCTCGGGCCGGGTAATTTTTACCCGACCCGACCAGACACACCGGGTCATAAATCCAGGCCCGAACCCGACCCGAAACCCAGAAACCCGAAACCCCGAGCCCGCACGGCTGATTTTGCAATTTTTTCAGACCCGAACACGACTCGACCCGACGGTCGGGCGTCAAATCGAGGCCCGACCCCGACCCGATGCATTGGTCGGGTCGGGCCTGGCCGGGTCGGGTCGGGTACGTCGGGCCGGGCTACCCATGAGCAGGTCTATTTCAAACTATGAAATACAATGAACTATAAGCTATGTTTGAGTGTTATATGAATGATTTATGCATGTCAATATAAACTTTGGTGAAGATATTCATATTTCTAACATTTATTTTATTATATTAAAGGGTACGAAACAGTACACCGAAATGGGCCGGTACCGAAATGTTCCGTTCCAATAGAAAAACCGAAATGAGCACCGGAATGGAATTGATAAGTTTGCATGTGACATTCTGGCTTTTTTAATCTCTTTTTCCCATTTTCCTCCTTTTTTCATTAATCCATTTTACCTTTTTTCTTGCTCCTCCTAACAACGGGAGCCACTTGTCAGTCTCCACACCTTCCTTTTCCCCTATCTTCTTCCTCTTTTCTCCCTTGCTCCTTCCATTGTCCATGGTCACCCTAACCACGCCTGTGCTCGTAGCTATCGCGCGCCGCCCGCCGGGATGGCCGCCTCGCATGCACCGGCCTGCCATTGTGCCGCGCTGCCTTTTGCCACCACCGCCGCCGGGCTCCGCTCGCTGTCCCGTCGAGCCGCCTCGCCGTGCCTCCTCTTGCAGCACCGCTGTGCCTCGCCGTGCTTCCTCTCGCAACACCGATGTGCCCGGGCCGCCGCGTCGCGCCGCCCTGCCGTCCCCGTCGTCGAGAGAGCCACGCTCGCTACCACGCGCCTGTGTGCCTCGACCACTGTGGGCTCGCTGGCGAGCTTGTCGGACCGCCGCTGGCCGGGATGGAAGAACAATGGAAAAAGGATGACAACTTGACAAGTGGGTCCCAATGTAACGAAAGAGAGAGAATGGCGGCAAAATGGTGGAAAAGGAGGAAAAGGTTGAGAAAAAAGCCAGAATATCACCTGCGTAACAAATTCGCGTGCCTGGTGTCGCCTTGCTTCAAATCACCGAATTTAATTTCGAAATCCACCAGATCACCGAATTGAGTGTGATACATCTTATTATCCCCTATTAGACAAAGGGGCGCTAATTAATTTTTTTTACAAAATATTTCGATGTACAGCAGTACATATTTTACTTAATATGGGCCCGTTCTGACTTCAAGTTGCGTCGACAACCAGCAAACCCTAGACTAGATAGATGTACCGTAGATCTGGACATAGAGGAAATTTAAGAGGAGGCATGGTTTCCTCCAAGTGTGTACACTACAAAAATCAAAATAAAAATAGTCTGCCAATATTCCGCCGTCGAGATAGAAGGGTTAGTCTCACCGGCCATAAAAATGCCCTTGAGACTAAGCATCTAGGGGAGTCACTCTCGGCGGCCCGTTAGTTAGCCGTCGAGACTGCTTGGAGGAGGCCCACGGCGTCCCAGGCGTGACGGCGTCTACCTGTATCGATGGCCAAACATTAGGCCGTCGACACAGGCTACTAGAGGGAGCCGATGTCGACGGTCGAGCCACAACCGTCGATGCTATGTACTATTAAAACATTTTACCTTCTGTTTTTTTTTGTTATGGTTTAAATTTCATTTAAAATTTCTTTGAGTTTGTTGTGATAGTAAATTAAATACTACGAATCTGGTGTTGATATTTTTTTCTAATATTTTTTTATTATGTTACAGTTGAATAATATAAAACATAGCTTTTAAATGTAATAAAGTAATGTTTTAATTTCAATATTTAATGTTCAAAATTTGAAAATTAATAATTTTTTGTTTGAACAATACATAGATTTAAACTTATAAGTGAATATAATCTAAATTCAAACGTGTTGATTGACCATGTGAACACAGGTATTGCCATATGTCTACACACATGGCATTTCTTTTTACGAAAATTAATTTTATGTCGCGTGTCCCACATGTCTGTCCCTTACTTTTCTTCTTCTTCCTCCTCCCTCCCCTTTCTCTCCCTCTCTTCTTCCTCCCCGTGGCTCGCCCCTCTCCCTCTTCCTCTCCATCCCCAGGCCGCCGCTGCCCCGCCTAGGCCGGCGCCGCCCAGACTAGCCGGAGCTCCGCCGGCGCACCCACTCCGCGGACTCCTCTCTCACCCTTGTTGTTGTTTAGAGAAGGAACAGAGGAGAGAGATGGGATGGGTGAGAGGAGTGGAAGAAGATGAATTAAGGGATTGACATGCGGGTCCCACGCATATAATTGATTTTTTACAATACAAAAATGCCACATGTTCTATATAGTGGCAAGACTTGTCCACCTCAACTGCCAACGTGGCAAAACCACTACCAGGGGGTTAAGTGCACTGGTTTCAATAGTTCGTGAAACTGGTTACCTGATTTTCGAAGGCAGGGGGTTATGTGCGCCCAAGTCAACACTTCAGAGGTAAGTAGGCTTTTTCCTATTTTTTATTATGTTACAATTGAATATTATACGGCATAGCTTTTAAATGTACTAAAGTAATGTTTCAATTTCAATATTTAATTTCTAAAATTTGAAAATTAATAATTTTTTGTCTGAACAATACATAGATTTAAACTTTAAGTGCATATAATTTAAATTCAAACGTGCTGATTGACCATGTGAACACATGAAACATTAAACTTCCACTTCAAATTCTCCGGAAAGCTTCAAGGCAGTCACCTACGAGGCTCTGGACGTGGAGGAAATTGCCCCGGATGCGTCTTGTTTTAATGGATGCACAGCGCATTTGAGAATAGACTAGATGTTGGATAGATATATGACCAAAACCAGCTTGGAGTTGATCTTGGAGGGGTGAATTAGACTAGCTGGCCGGAAATCTCCAACAAGAGAGCTTTGATCCTTGTTTGGGAGTTGGGACGAGGGCAATGCTGGCGTTGTTGATAACACTGGGTTGATGGAAACTCTCAAAGGCCTGGACTAGATCATCTTTCATGGTGTCCCAACAAGAACAGTTAGTTCACCGACGCCTTATCCGATGGATGGTAGCTGCCTGATGGCATTTTGAGCTTGTTTTCGGCCTACTATGTTGTGTCATTTTCAACCTCTCTTTTTGCGTTGCGATGCTGAAATTTTCCTTATTAAACGCACGTTCCCTCCCACTAGATAGATATCTAATTGATGGTTTCACAACGTTGAGTTGATGGCGTAGGGTCACTGTGATTGACGATAAGTAGCGCCGCTCCGTGTTCGATACTTGCTTCAAGTTGGCACAGATCTACTCAAGTGTGGAATTTGTTGGCTTATCATTGGAATTCTTTCTTGTGCTAAGCTGCTTGAGGATTGTCTCTCTTACGTCAGACGGCATAGTTTGTTTGTTTGTTTGTGCTAGGACAATCAAACATAAGATCGAGCTCCAACATCACTGGATCGAGTTTGGCATTGCCATCCATCCATCACCATCTATTCGGCTTATTAGTAAAGAGAATAGCAGATCACCTCGTTCATTATGCAAATGTGCCATCCATTACCTTCCTGGCTTCAAAGGCAACAAAGGCCTATCTCCAAAGAGCGACAGGGACATGCATCAAAAGGTTATTCCTCCAAATTTGACCGGCCGGGCAACAACGAATGGCAAAAGGTACTACTATATAGCCTAGGGATCCCAGTTCCATCATTATTAACACAAAGGTAAAAGAAAACAGCAGCAAGTTCAAAGATTAGCTAGCATAACAATGCAATGTAGGGCGATTACAGCAACTAGACTAGCGATCTGCCAAATGGTATGAGCTTGCCATCTTTTCTCCAGTATTTAGGAAGGAGCGAGAAACGTGACCAGGCAACAGTGACCTCCATTTTGCAGGAGCCAACCGTAAGGGTACAAGAGCTCCTGCCGTCCTTCTTGGGTGTGAAAACCTTGCTGTCTTGGGCAGCGGCCTCTGCTGCCACCACTTCAACCTTCAGCGCCCCATCCAGTTCAACAGAAACAACCCTCCGCGAAAGCTCAATCATGCCATCAGCATTGACGGCAACTCTATCATTTCCAGAATCAAGCAGCACGACTTCCATCTCAATACTGGCGGTACATGCAGTAACTTTTCCACGAAAACCATGGGGGAATGACCTATCAAGGGCTTGCACTTGGATGGTGGCCTCCACGGATGAAACAATACGGCCAAATGTCCACTCCAGCGCGCTAAGCTTGTTAGTGTACTCTCTCTTGACCAGGCCAAATTCAGGCGCAGAATAATAGCGATGCCGATCTACTATAGTGCTTAGATCTTTGTCATCAGATTCAACAGCGCCCTTCACTTTTAGGTCAACCTCAAAGAAGACAGGATCCACCACCACAATTGCACGGGTAGGACCTGTCAGAGCTAAATATGGGGACTGCATGCAACAGTACACCATTGTTAGTTATATATAAATGATAATAATGTTCCATTCATTCATTCCAAATAGAGAAAAATATAGATTACCCCCTTGAATATTGTCAAAGGTATAGATGCCACATCCTTCAGCTCTAAAACCGGATTTCTTTTCACCGTTCAAATGTCAAAACCGGATAGATTAAATTATCACCTTGACCATTCCAAAGTAGTTTTTGAACATTTTAAGAACCGTTTTTACAATTTGAAGATTCCTTTTTTCACTTCCCTTTCATTTTTATCCTTTTTTTTTAATATTTTCTATTTTTCTTATTGGGCCCTTCTAGCGGCCACCTATCCCTGAATGCCCAAACGTACCACTGCATCGTGCATGGAGCTAAATAATCCTTCTAACTGCAATGGCTAACCCCAACAGGCCAAAGAACTAACCAAAAGAAGGGTTCGAAACATATCAAGCTCTATTAGATTACCCCCGTGTACCTGTCCATTAGTCACCACTTTAGGTAAAATATGCCCCCAAAACCCTTCATAATAGGGGCGAGGGAGTTTTCTATAGGGGGAATACGGTATATGTCCAAAAGAGACATTTCTATAGTTTTCTATAGTTTGGTAAATTTTGTTTAAAAAGTCAAAACTTGGCATATATTATGGGAAACCGCGAGCTCGGTGGCAAAAAAAATATTACGCCAACTCTAGTTGATGGCGAATTTTAGAGGACCCGTCTACTTTTGGACATATCATATATGGAATTCCCCCTTTTCTATGATTTCTGTTCGTTTTGTCACTGAAAGGGTGTAAAGAATGTGGCTTTGGAGTTAAGGGGGAGTTGAAGGTGGGTAAAGATTGCATTGGGCAGCAAGGAAGCACCTGCTCGGTGAGGGTTTGGCAGTCTTCCCTGGGGCGGTGGAAGATAATATTGCGATTATGGTCGATACAGTCGCGCGCGGCGACGACACCGTACACTTGGAGAGGCCAGTGCAGCACATCGTCTCTTAGTTTAGCGATCTTGACGGAGAAGATCTGCAGGGTGTTCTCAGGAAGGGGGCGTTTCCTTGCTGGATCGTAATTTTCAGTAAAACGCATGGGGCCGATGAGCGCTGCCAAAAAAAGAATCGATCAATCAAATCAGGCAATGGATTGGATCGATGAACGAGATGATGAATCAGGCAATGGAAACTGACTCTGGTCGTCGAAGCAGCCGAATTGGTCGGACCAGAGGGACACCCATTGGGCGCGGAAGCGAAAGAACCTGGCCGCCTCCGGGTCATGCTCCGGCTCCTCGTCCAGCATCATCCACCGCGCCGTCGTGTCCAGATGCTTCTTCGAGTCTCCCTCCTCCCCTTGGCTTAGGCGGCCTCTCTTCCTCGTCCCCTCCTCCAACTCCTCCATCTCCGAGCAGTGGCGGGCGCAGGTGCCGTCGGGGGTGGTTGGGGCGGGAGGCGACGTCGGCCGTTCAGCGGGAGGCCGGAGGCGGATGGCTGGAGGGCGCCGGCGGGAGGCAGATGGCGGCGCCGGCCGTCGGTGGCGGGAGGCGGCGCCGGCGCCGGGCAGGCGGAGCGCAGGATGGGGATTGGGGAGGTGGAGTTGGCCTATTCGAGTTGGGGTCACATACAAAAAGGGCATGTGAATTGAGTGTCATGTATTAAATTTTCCAGTGTGATTCCCTGTTTAGACGGAAAAATAGCACTCAATTCGGTGGCACGTTGAATTTTTACATTAAATTCGACTGCCTAGAGCAATGTGACATCAGACACGTTAATATATTAGACATGTGACCAGACTTATCGATTCCGTTCCGTTCCGTCCGGACTGGGCGGAACGTTCTATTTCATCGTGTAAAACGGAACGGAAAGAAATATTTTCAGTATCGATCAACATTCCGGTCAATACCGGTCGGAAAGGCTGGATTTGCCCACTCCGAGCCGGATTTTGCCATTCCGTCCGGATTCGCCAATTTCGGTACCCCCTAGTTTGCCGTCCTTCTTGGGTGTGAAAACCTTGCTGTTACGTGCAGAAGGCTCTGCGACCACCACTTCAACCTTCAGCGCCCCATCCAGTTCAACAGAAACAACCCTCCGCGAAAGCTCAATCATGCCATCAGCATTGACGGCAACTCTATCATTTCCAGAATCAAGCAACACGACTTCCATATCAATCCTGGCGGTACATGCAGTAACTTTTCCACGAAAGCCATGGGGGAATGACCTATCAAGGGCTTGCACTTGGATGGTGGCCTCCACGGATGTAACAATACGGCCAAATGTCCACTCCAGCGCGCTAAGCTTGTTAGTGTACTCTCTCTTGACCAGGCCAAATTCAGGCGCAGAATAATAGCGATGCCGATCTACTATAGTGCTTAGATCTTTGTCATCAGATTCAACAGCGCCCTTCACTTTTAGGTCAACCTCAAAGAAGACAGGATCCACCACCACAATTGCACGGGTAGGACCTGACAGAGCTAAATATGGGGACTGCATGCAACAGTGCACCATTGTTAGTTCAATATATAAATGATAATAATGTTCCATTCATTCATTCCAAATAGAGAAAAATATAGATTACCCCCTTGAACATTGTCAAAGGTATAGATGCCATCCTTCAGCTCTAAAACCGGATTTCTTTTCACCCTTCAAATGTCAAAACCGGATAGATTATATTAGCACCTTGACCATTCCAAAGTAGTTTTCAAACATTTTAAGAACCGGTTTTGCAATTTGAAGATTCCATTTTTACTTCCCTTTCCTTTTTATCTGTTTTTATTTATTTTCTATTTTTCTTATTGGACCCTTCTAGCGTCCACCTATCCCTGAATGCCCAAACGTACCACTGCATCCTGCATGGAGCTAAATAATCCTTCTAACTGCAATGGCTATCATAACTCTAACAGGCAAAAGAACTAACCAAAAGAAGGGTTCAAAACATATCAAGTTCTTTATAGATTACCCCCCTGTACCTGTCCATTAGTCACCACTTTTGGTAAAATATGCCCCCAAAACCACTTTATAATGGGGGTGAGGGAGTTTCCTATAGGTGGAATAGGATATATGTCCAAAAGAGACATTTTTAGAGTTTTCTATAGTTTGGTAAATTTTGATTAAAAAGTCGAAAATTGGCATATATTATGGGAAACCGCAAGCATGGTGGCACAAAACTATTACGTCAACTCTAGTTGATGGCGTAATTTAGAGGACCCATCATCTTTTGGACATATATGGAATCCCCCCTTTTCTATGATTTCTGTTCGTTTTGTCACTTGAAGGGTGTAAAGAATGTGGCTTTGGAGTTAAGGGGGGTAATCTATACCTTTACCTTTGCAATAGTTGAAGGTGGGTAAAGATTTCATTGGGCACCACGGAAGTACCTGCTGGGTGAGGGTTTGGCAGTCTTCCCTGGGGCGTTGGAAGATAATATTGCGATTATGGTCGATACAGTCGCGCGCGGCGACGACGCCGTACACTTGGAGAGGCCAGTGCAGCACATCGTCTCTTAGTTTAGCGATCTTGACGGAGAAGATCTGCAGGGTGTTTTCAGGAAGGGGGCGTCTCCTTGCTGGATCGTAATTTTCAGTAAAACGCATGGGGCCGATGAGCGCTGCCAAAAAACGATCAATCCAATCAGGCAATGGATTGGATCATTGAACAAGATGATGAATCAGGCAATGGATACTGACTCTGGTCCTCAAAGCAGCCGAATTGGTCGGACCAGAGGGACACCCATTGGGCGCGGAAGCGAAAGAACCTGGCCGCCTCCGGGTCATCCTCCGGCTCCTCGTCCACCATCATCCACCAAGCCGTCGTGTCCAGATGCTTCTTCGTGTCTCCGTCCTCCCCTTGGCTTTGGCGGCCTCTCTTCCTCGTCCCCCCCTCCAAATCCTCCATCTCCGAGCAGTGGCGGGCGCAGGTGCCGTCGGGGGTGGTTGGGGCGGGAGGCCGGAGGCGGATGGCTGGAGGGCGCCGGCGGGACGCGGGAGGCGGATGGCGGCGCCGCGGGCGGAATGGCGGGAGGTTGGCAGCGCTGGCTGTCGGGCGGGAGGCAGCGCCGGCGCCGGGCAGGTGGAGGCGTGGTGCGCAGGACGAGGGATCGGGGAGGTGGAGGTTTTTTTTTTCCTCGAAATCGGGGAGGTACACTACTAGAGTTGGGCTGTATGTGAGAGGCCCATTACAGAGAGGTGTACAGCTCTCGATGGGCCCCGCCCGGCCCGCCCTGACTCCAAGCAGCTTCGACGACCGGCTCGGGGACAATTTCCTGCCTTGGCTCGCAAGTCTGTAGCCGGTTCTCATGCACTATAAATGCCACCCCTTCGTCTAAATCAAAATCTAAATCTAAATCTAAATCTAAATCTATCTAATTCTAAATCTAAATCTAATCTAAATGTAAACTAACTATATATAATTAAACAGTTGGCCTAGATACAACTATAGATCACATCTGTCCATTCTTTTCCTCCGTTATCCAACCGCCATAATTTTTCAGGAGTTTGCTACCAATTTGATATGTAAAGACCACGGATTCTTGATTCGATACGTATAGACCATGGACACTTACCCATAACTCGATACGTATAGACCACGGACTCTTGTCCATGCCCACATATACATATACATATAGTAAAAATAACAGGGACTCCCCGAGGTCCGGGCTCCCCACCTGATGACCGTCTGATTTGCTTTGCAAAGCGTGCGACTAAACAGGCTTTTTTTTCATCAAACCCGATTACCAGACAGGATCCATTTACATTTAATAACGGCATTAATTAGGTAATTAATACCTAAATTACCCAATTCCTGTCTTTTTATTTGCCTAACCCGTCACTTTTGAGGCTCCTCCATCCTCCCTCTCGGAAGCGGCGCACCGGGGGAACACCACACCTCGGCGGGGCCCGGCCATCTTCCACGGCCTCCAGATCCGGCCGGCGGAGGCCAGCCCCGTCGTCTCTCCAAGCCGACGGCGCCGCCCCAACCCTGTCCTCCCTCTAGGCTGGCAAGGCGGCGCAACCCCAGCCATCTTCCTCGGCATCCAGATTCGGACGGCGGAGGTCGGCCCCGTCATCTCTCCACGCCGACGGCCCTCCCTCGCCCGACCTCCCTCGGCGGCGGCGCGGCCATCCTCTCCATGACTGGCGGCGCGGCCATCCTCGATCCGCCGCCGCCCCCTTCTCCTCCACGCGGCAGGGGCGGCAGGCTCGCCGCCCCCTTCTCCTCCATGCGGCAGGGGCGGCCGGTGCGCCGCCTCTCTCCTTACGGCGGCGCGACGGGCCCGGCGCGGCGGGCGCCTCCCCCAGCGACGCGCCGCCCCCTACTCCGCGCGGCAGGGGCGGTCGTCGCACTGCCCCTCTCCTTATCTCGACGCGGCGGCGCCCTCCTCCCGGTGACACGACGGGACCGGCAGCGCCCGATGCCTCCCCATCGGATCCGGGCATCTGCTTCCTCGGGCTAGTGCGGCGGCGCTCTCCTCTGCTTCTCCACCGTTGTGATGGCTCCCCCAGCACCGACTCAACTGTATCGCTGGTTCACTGCATGTAAGTTGTTCATGGTGGTTCCTCCTAGGAATGTTCATTGCTACATGTAAGATGTTCATTTGCATTAGAAATTGCATTCTTGTTCTTCACAACGTAGGTATGCTGCTCATGTACCCAGCCAGAGCAATGTCGGTATGCTGTGCAGTTTGCAATTCAATGTGGGTATATACCCAAGTATTTTAGCTAATTAGTTTGTTGGTCAGCGTTGAGTGTAGACATACTCTGCTAATTAGTTTGTTGCTCAGTGTTGAGTGTAGACATACTCTGAATTGTGTCATGAATATCCCTTGTGCAGTCTATATAACTGAATACTCTAGTTGATTCTACTAATTTTGATTAATATATTGCATGGTTTCATGGATGCATTAGGTGATGGACTCGGATCATGTCTAAAAGAAGACTGAGCTGCCGCATGTTCTATAGTTCTTTCATGTGATAGCCTCAAATCAAGAGATGATTGAGCTAATGCATGTTCCGATGACTATGGGTGCATTCTGACGATGATGATTTGAGCTAATGCATGTTCGATAGTTCTGTCATGTTGTGATGACGAGTGGATCCCCTCTTCTAATTATTTTTTAGTCTAGGACTAGAAAAGTGAAAGATGTATTTGTGTTCAGCCCATATTCTCTTTGATATTCTGAGTATGTACCCTTAGACAGATGTTACATACTTATTTATGTTTACATGATAAATGGATATGTTTTCTAGATATGCTCCTCATCACATACCTATATACTTGGATGCTTTCAGAAAAAACGAGTATGTACATGTACTCTCGGACCCTTTGATATATAATAATACGATCGGATACTTTAAAATAAAATATGAGTATATGCATCGGAAAATGATGTATAATTGTAAGCACTAATGCTCCTAAAAAAATTATGAGTATATGCCCTTCAATTTTATGCGTATGGGTATATTAAGCTAACCATACATACTCAATTTTGTTGTCATACCCATATTTTTATTAAAAAAAACGATTTCATGGGTATAGTGATGCTAAAAAATTGATTGCATGGGTATATTTTCTTATAAAAGGAGTATGGGTATGTTTTAAAACAATATGCGTATACCCATATTTCAATGCAATCTTTTTCACCGTGGCTATTAAGAAAAGTAATCGGTGATTACTGTGGCACAATAAATGAGATGTACAAACCTCAACATCAAATAGACAACATACCGTTGTACAATAAATGACAATATTAGGTTTCCATATCAAAGAGTTTTATCGGGTGCACCCGCTAAGAATCATACCCAAATTAAGATCCCACATCTTGATGCAATCCAACGCTTATGAGGAGGGGAGCCCAGGCCTTGGGGAGTCCCAATTCCGCTTCCTATACATATACATATACATATACATATACATATTTGATTCTCCTATTATAAATCTTTCTAATTTTTCCTAATTCTTCTTAGACTAGAACTAACAAACTTGCACCCGTAGAGACAACCTCATATATACAAGGGATTAATTTTTATTCTCCCATTATAAATCTTCCTATAATAATTTTTCCTAGACTATAACTAGCAGACTAGCATAGTAACACTGTAAATAGGGTGGGGGCAGACATGTACACCCAATACATACTCATACATACGAAACATCTGTCCGGGCCAGGCAGTGGAATAAATTTAGGACTCCGTATAGAAATAGGAGTATTACGTAGCTCTGTTAAAAATACGCTCCAGTTTTCTCGATCCCCTCCATGTCAATGTGTGCGGACGTATACAACCTGTTAATTAAGCTTGCAACGCGGTAAATAACAATCGTGATGCACATATATAATTACAATTTACAACTTAACTGGCCCATCAAGATAACGCAACGCTACTTTTAATTAAATGAGTAAGTGTCACATGTATTTATGCGTATATCCATGTACAGAATTGATATATTAATAAAAAAATTATTTGCATGTTATTGCACCCGCTAATTAATATATATATCTATATCTATATCTTGATTATCTGTTATTTAATTTTGCTTGTTCAGTTGCTTCATGAGATAAATCACGTCAATATCAACCGAATGAGACAATCAATGAAATAAGACTCTTGCACCTGCTCCATATAGAAATAGACAAATAGAAAAAAAATTGTACGTGTCCTAAATGTTACTTTTTTCTACAAATTGTTGATATCAACATTGCGTTTGCACGTTCACGCTTGCCAGATAATTACTGAGTTGTCTGTATTTGAGGAAAAGACTAATTCTTTAGGATTTAAATTCAAAAACAATTTTAGCCGTAAAAAATGAGCGGACCACCTGCATATCTCATCCGTCCATTCCCTTCATCCAACAGCCATAATTGCGAGTTGGATCACTTAAACTTACTTAAATTAGCCACATTAGCCACTCCATATCGAATATGTTAAGGACAAGCAAAAATGCCCCGTCTATAAAGCAAAAATAACCTTCTCGGGATTAAACTACCATTTGTCCATATTTCTAGAAAAAGTATCTCTGTTTGTCATTTCCATCTTCGACTCCGCCTCCCCCGCCACTGTGGCAATATGCCCATAGGTTGCATCGGAAGAAATAAAAATCCTCACACGGCCAGAGTTCTGGGCCATGCGAGGATTTTTATGGATACATCTTTCTTATGGAATTCATCCATAAATCAGAACTACTAACATTTATTCTGTTCCTCTGTGGGAGAAATAAAAATCCTCGCATGGCCCAAGACCCTAGTAAATAAGCATGGTTCCAATTTAATCAGATAATACAAATTAATTTTGTAGTGGAAGTAACTGAGATCTTATTAAACCACCTGTAAAACTACAACATAAAGAAATTGTGATTCCTTAATATTGGGCCTAGAGAGAAAAAAAAATAAAAATACTCGCGGTTGCAACAATATACTATACAAATAAAACTTACATTTATTGAATGACAGCAGAAAAACATGCACACATTGTTTCATCACTTCGAAATGTTTTTCAGTAATCTAGACAAAGAACCATAATGTGCTGATTTGTATTCACACTGCTCATAACAAAGATTGGAGTGCCTGAATAACTCTTAAACACCTAAGAGAAAGAAACCAGCATGAATAACACTCACACATAACTGTTACAAATCTTATGAACTTTTCTATTGACCCTTGAATTTGCATGCAGTATTGGATCCTATCATATTTTAATGCATGGAAAGACTAATCAATTTTAGTCGGTAAAAAAAGTAATGACTGACCAGTAATTGTCATAGCAATAAATGAACATTTGGCGACGGAAGGAATCAAACAAACACACAGATTTATTTCTGTACTATGGCAAACATAATTACATTCTCAAATTCTGCTTCATTATCCAGGTACATGATGAAGACAATAATGAAAGTAACCCCGTTCACAATAAAAATGTATACAGGGGAAGTAATCACACATTGTTAATCAATAATCATGTATCAAGGGTGCACGGGGATCAAAATCATATGCTATGCATATAAATACATGCTAGAGAAGAGATGCTTTATGGTTTCTGTTTCCAATTGAGCAGTGGGAGGTAGAATTCACTTTAGAAGCTAGAGCACCCGTCTGGGTACACCTGAAATTTAGAATTACACCATCTTCAGTTTCATCAATGCCCAGAGTTCAGAGTTGGCTCTTGAATCAGTCTGAACTAAGTATGATGCAAGGAATCAATAGAATTCGTCAGACCATACCTGAACTGTGTGCCTTGCTTGTGCATCGACCAGGTTGTAGGCAATGCATTGATTCTCGGTCCCGAATCAATGTTTGTCATGAGGAAATACAGAATATCCAATCAGAATATGATTTGAAGTGAAACAATTAGAATTAAGATATTTAGAGTACTGTGAAATACCTTCCAATCAAAGCCTCAAGCTGAGGATCAAGTACAATTCTGTATTTGTCCAAATAAGCATTTAGCTCATCTGTACCTAGCACCTGCTCGTAAGTACAAACGGTTCATCACTTGTTAATGGCTGCAATATAATCACAAAACGATGAAAGGATAAACAGAATATATGCATAAATGTCATAGCATACACACACATAAGAATGGCCGAGCGCACCCACATGAGCAAAAACAAAGACAAATGTGTATGAAAACTCAAACCTTGGCTATTTAGACAAGCTGGTCGTGGTTGTCATGGCCATAGAAGAATGGTTCCTTGCGGAATATCTGTGTCCAAAATACTACATAAATCCTAAGTGGTGATATAATCCAATAATAATTCAGAGAAACAAGGTCCTTGCACTTTTCATCAGATTGTTTTAAAATTGTTGAAGGAAAAACACACCATTCCAGCAAACATACATACAGCCAAGGCTCCACATGTCCAAAGAGTATTCATAGTCTTGGAAATCAACCAACAATTCATGCCCTTTAAAATACCTAAAAAAAGGAAAAAATTCACAGTTAAAATATCCAAATAAGCAAAATATAAGGGTGCACACAGTCTACTTCATAAAGGAGGTAACTTGTTATAAACTTGGCATAGAAATATGTAATACAATTGTCCATAAAAGTTATTATAAGTATAAGATAATAGAATGTGCTTATGGAACAACAGCTTATGTAAAGAGAAAAGACCAAAACTAAGCATCTTAGAGTAGAACACACCTCATTACAGCACATGCACGTGCCCGCAAAACCATGTGCATATTAACAATGGGTTTTACACCAGAAGCTTGCAAGGAAGTAAACCTTGCCAAATAGACAGGCAGTATTAGCGAGAAACTTACCTTTTCCAGAAGACCATATGTCCCCAACGAATTCTTTAGTACACATAGTTTTTGTGAGGACCAAACGATTCCAGAAACGTCAGTTATCAATGATATAGCTATGACAATCTTATATAAAACCAAGCAAGGAGCCCACATTCTGCAAGAGTTAGGCGAGGTAAAGTTAAACTGCTGAAAAAAGAAAATGGCACATTATAGAGATAATTTAGGTACTGATCTCACCCGTCAGAGCATAAAGATCATCAAGAGCCATCCTTAGGGTTACCAAAACTCCAAATTAGTAGTGTGCGCCCGCCGGAAAAATACATTTTTTTTTCAAAACAATCTTCCCTTGCTTCATCCACATGAGAATAGGAGATGGAGGGGAGGAGAGGGAGGGCGCGGTGCGGGGAGGATTGAGGAGGAGGCGGCGCGAGGG
>SPJY01027270.1:0-10581 GCA_005191435.1 Raddia distichophylla | reverse complement strand
GCTCAGGTTGTGGTGGATTACGCTGGTCGTTCCTTCGGGTCTCTTTTTGCATGCCTCCCAGCTGTTGGAACAAGGGGAGGGATCCTTTACTTGCGCATGAAGATTACTTTTAGATGGACGATATTGTTAGCACACCAAGGTGTCTCTCGGCAACCATCAAGTCAAAGTTGACAAGCATCTCCTGGCGCATCACGGTTGTCTATGGCCCACAGTCCACATCAAATAAACTTCTATTTCTTCAAGAGATTGCCACTCATGCTCCGACTACTCTTCCCTGGCTCATCCTGGGAGACTTCAACCTTATCTACCAAGCCGCAGACAAAAGCAACTCCAATCTTAACCCGTCGCTTATGTATGCCTTTCGGTCAATGATAAGCAACCTTGAGCTAAAAGAAATTCACCTTTCGGGTCGTCGCTTCACTTGGAGCAACGAGCGGGCCAATCCTACCCACACGAGGATAGATCGTGCCTTTTGCACTGCAGCCTGGGTCCACCACAACCTGAGCATCCACAACGTCCAACTTCGTTTCTTGGATGCAAACCAATGATGCTTGAGATGAGGAGATGAGATTTCGAAGAACACTTCGCCTTGCACCTGAATTGAGGCCTCTCACATTCCAGTTGAGTATGTGTGTTGTCATTGGGGAGACAAAAAAGCATCGGACCCCAATCGTGGGTTGCTCGAAGAAGTGGCATCCAATGTTGTCGATTGATCTGCCCCCGTTGTCTGTGGGGGATCAGCAGGAGGGAGGCCGGAGAGGCTGGCCAATGCGGCGGCCGCATCGACAGTTAGAGGCTTTTCCAGGAGGGCGGAGAGCAGGTCTAGGGTGCCATCAGGCTTGGCACGGGAATCAAACCACGGCTCAAGGCGCTTGGCGATGAGCTTCTTGGCCTTCTCCTCTACTGGTAGCCCTGACATGGGTTTAGCCACAAGACGAGAGCTTCGCCGTAATGTAGCAACCAGCGTCGGAACAACATTCATGGACTGGCGCGATGCTCTTCTGGTAAATACTTGGAGGATAGGGGGCTTCACAGGGATGAAAAATCTTGAAACGCCAGAGCGAGGCGGTGAAAACGAGGGTAGGGAGGCCGGCGTCTGATTTGGAGCCTCGAAGTCATCTTGAAAGGTCACTGGAGCATTCTCCGCCCCTAAGCCTGTGGAGTCTGCGTTGGTCAAAAGGCCTCCTTCGTCAATACAAGACATTGCCGAGGGTGGGGAGACCGACGTCGGGTTTTGGGCCTCTGGGCCACCTTGGGGGGTCGGTTGAGCATCCTCTAACACAAAGCCCGTGGAGCCTGCGTTGTCCGAAAGGTCCCCTTCGCCGATGTGAGATGTTGTCGCAAAGACCATATCAGCCTCAATATGGGTGAGTTGTAGTTGAGGTGGTGCTATCTCTAGATCAAGGGGGGCTCCATGCTCCAGGTTGGGACCACAATCATGAATTGTTAGAACATCGGCCTCCACAGTCCCGGGGGTCCTGGAGCCAATGCCAGAAGTGGTAGAAGTCACCTGTCGCCACTCCCAAACAGCTTTCGAGAGGGAAAAGTTATGGACCGAGCGATAACGCTTGTTGTGCCCTTTTATTCGAAGGCTCTTAGCCTCTTCATGTCGGCTACCGGATTGGCCTGCCTTGAGAGCTGAGTTGTTGCGAGTGATCTTGTGGGTGACAAAGTAAGAGCGGTAGTCCCCCTGGTTGCGAAACTTGGACCCACGGGTGTCGACGATAGAGTCGGGATGATGGTGGTGGTAGCGTGGTATAGCGCGCATGGGCGACATGACCGGCGGCTCCTCCCCGTCCACCATACCTAGGTGCCAAACTAGGCGAGAGTGGACACCATGACGCGGGGAGCCCGCTAAGGAATCTTTAATAATATCCAAGTGGATGAGAACCCTGAATGTGTCCATTATCTTTGGAGGAGCCGCACCTTTCGCCGAGTTAGGAACAACGATAGAGAGGTAGTGAATCTTGGGGATGTCGATTGGCTCCGTCGTCCATGCCCACACATTGAGGGTGACCGACTTCTCTTGGCGACGTGAGTGCTCTTCAATGGACTGGAGCACACAAGTCGAACCAATGATGCTTTGAACAGTCTCCTCATCCCGCACATGCATGGGGACATTCTCTAGACAGAGGCGCACCCGAAAGCGGAGGGGGTGGGGTCTTTGATTAGGCGAGGGCGCCATGGCCGGAGCTCAAGGGAGTAGCTGCTGTATTGTAACCGCCCACGTTGCACCGCACGGTTCCGATGGCGTTGCGATGGAAAGCGCACAAGGAAGTATTCTGGGAAGTGCGGCGAGACGGAGATGCTCTCCTACGGCGCTTCAGCCGCCTCCATTGCGGCCGAGAGGACGACGCCAGAGGCCCGCGAAGGGTCGCGAAAGCCAAAGAGGCGACACACCACAAGACAGGAGGAGTGATCGTCGAGGGTAGCCTCCAAGTTCATCGTGGAGCGGATGAAGCTCTTCGAACGTTGCGGGCGTCGGCTTGGGTCACCCAGGGCTGTTAAGGCCGGGTAGGGCAATGGAGCAGGCGATCGGTGCTTCAGAGTAGAGGGCACTGGAAAGCGGCAGTTGCGGGATATATGTCCGTTGAGCTTGCAGCGTCGGCATCGAATTGGATCCCTGCAACTCACCGCCAAGTGACCCAACTCTAGGCAGCGGAAGCAGCGAGAGTGGCGGAGACGGGGCGAGCTGCGCTCGAAGCTGTTGCAGAAACTAGAACGTCGAAGACGCTGATCACCGCGAGCTGGAGTCAAAAGAGCCTGCGCATAGGTCCTGCGCGGCAAGTTGGCAGCTTGGTTGTCCTCGCGGCGGCGCCGCTTTGAGCGGACCAAAGTCCAATCCGCCTCAGAAGGGTCTTCAGTAGGTAAGGAGAAATTGACTTGGTGCTGAGAGGCCCGAGAGACAGCCACGCTGTGTGTACTGGCAGCTGGTGTTGAGACTCGGATCGGCTTCTTGAGACAAGACCGAAGTGGAGCCACGAAGGGAGGAGGCGGCGGCAGCAACCGTGGCGGCGGGGAAGGAGCACGGGAGCAGGACGGCATGATTAGGGCGTAGGGCGGCGCTGACAAGCTCGTGTCGACGATCTCGCGATGCCAGCACCGACCAGATGAGGAGCTCGGGGAGGAAGACGCCGACGAGCTCTGACTTGGGGCAGCGGCGAGTGCGAGGACGAGGGGTGGCGGCGGTGACCAGCGAGAGGACTGGGAGCAACCAGCCTAACCCATCCTGGAGGGGCAGCGGCGTTGGAGGTTGGAGCTCGACGGAGAGATGGCGGCGGGGAGGGGCGGCGGCTCCTCCAGAGGCGCCCAACGCCGGCTACGGCGCGAACAGCTAGAATGCTGTCCCCATGCCGAGAGACGGAGCGCGGGGCCCGACTCCGACGGCGGCACAGGGATGGAGCTGGCACCGTCGGGGGCAAGATCGCCGAGGCAGGGACGGGCCGGCGTCGAGGCGGCGCCGGCGAGGGGCGAGGGAGCCGCGGAGGAGACGCCGCGACGTGGGGCGGGCGGAGTGGCGGAATCTAATCTCGCTGTCTTGCTGATGATATTGATCCCTCTCGCCTTTTCCTTTGTTTTTGCAAGACAAGGTGATCCATGGACAACTGCTCCTGCTCGTAATAACTTCGTATAGCATACATTATACGAAGTTATACGACGCCTTGCCGCCGGCAACGGCGGCGCCGGAGGACGACGGCGGCGGCGGCTGCGGCGGCGGCGGCGGCTAGGGCGTCGAGTGGGGTGGAGAGGGGGAGCTCGAGGGGTGGCGGCGGCCGGCGGCGGCGGCTAGGAAACCCTCTTAGACCTTTTCAATTTCTATAGAAATATTGGAAAATGAAAGAACGGTGTAGTGTTGTCTATATAAACATTGTAAAATGAGTGATAGCTGCCACAGTCAAAGATCCATGTGCCCCATAATGCTAGAGACATCTATCTCACCTGCAACACTATTTAAAAGTTTCATGAAAGCGCAATAATTTAACTATGTAAGTAAGATGTTTATCCAGTTCTATCCAGTGACTTTTGTGACCAAGGGGAATCTTTTACTTTTCTAGACATGTGCTCTGAATTTGGACAAGTTCTTGAAGCTCAACATTTACATAGCATGAGCGTATATGTGAAGTGTCTTATTATAATGGTTTGTTTATGTTGACATGACTGCTAAAATTAATCACACAGAAACAGAAGGGAAGTAACATTGCTCATCTTATACTTTTTGTCTTATCAATCTCCAAAGCTCTTTAAAAGAACACTTGTTTTTACACGGCGCAACTACGGAGTACGGAGAAGAAAACCAGTCTGACACCTAAAAATTCCAAACCGTCTCTGTGAGAAGCTAACGGCCGGACCTTCGGCTTTAAAGCACCAATCAGCTAAAATTCCTGCAATGAAAGCTGGCAACGTCATGATACTTTTGACATTTATATCTAACATTTAGCCAAAAATGAGAATGACTTTTGCAATAATAACCAGCAAAATCTGGTTTGCAGCTAACGAGCATGGATTAGAGATGAGTATTTCAGCACTAAGAAAATTAGTCTCCGGAAGTCAGCCATTCAAGAAGATGAAAGCTTGATTTTACTATGACCATGGAATGGCAGCAGCATTTATAATGCTACGAAAAAACAACCTACAATAAATGTTGCAAAATGAATTTGCAATCCATCCATTTGTTTTTCAAATCTAACACAAATAAAGATATGTAGGCATATGGCAAGCCATACCTACCAGCTTCTCTGACAATTGCGCATCCGAATGCTCTTCCTCTGAAGGATCTTCTCCATGACTGACCTATCAAGCAAAGAATCCTGCTGCAGCCCGATGTGGCAGGGGCGGCAACGGCCATGCCCACTTCTCTTCACATGCTCATCTGGCTCAATATCAACAATCAGAGTTTGCACGATCTCATAGCCATATATTGACATTGCCTACATGGTGGATGAATTAGGATAGTAAAAAGCTAGAAATATCCCATTATGCTACATAACAAAAACAGATGATGAAAAAAAATACCTTTTCGAGTTCCTCCTCGTCTGCCTTTGCCATTTAAATGCATCATCCAAGTTCATTTTTGGAACACTTACCCTGATGACTGAAAATTAGGAACATACTCTATAAGCATTGAATGAGAGAACAAGACGAACCCTATAAGCACGGAATTAGCAATATTCAGGCAACCCGACAAGTATATCATAAATAAAAGAGCAAAGAAGGATGCACATTGAGCAAAACAACGGATGCAATGAAAACATGAATTGCAATTAAATTTGAAACCATGAACAATCTTACCATCAAAGACATGACATAAATAGTAAGACCAAGATTGGACAAGTGAAAAAAATTGCAACCAAATTCACCTGATTTAGAAAATCAATGCTAGCTGGTGACTTACCTGTACCACAAAGTCACAACCAATTGAGTGTAGGGTTTCAGTGGACAGCCATATTGACGAGAGAGTCCAAAATCACAGATTTTCAACTCAACAAGGTTGTTCAAGAGAAGTTTAGATGTCTTGAGATCCCTATGGAATAAGATGACATTATTAGAATAAACCCTAAGAGGTCGGATGAAGTTCTTACCGATCTGGACAAGGTCGAACCTTGGCATGAAGATGGCGCCGAGGCTCGCCTCCTCCGAGCTTCATGAGAATACATCTCTCATTGCACATAAACTATTGACAAGCACGAAGCCTATTATCAAACCTGGTGACAGAGCCCTCCTCATTCATCTCCCTGGTCTAGAGTTTGTTTATGCATTCTTTGGGTGCATTAGAGCAGGAATTATACCAGTCCTAGTTTTGCCCCCTGATCCGATGCAAAATGACGGGCAAGCACTTCTCAAAGCTGAGAACGTCTCTAAGGTATGCAACGCTGTGGCAATTCTATCAACCTCTTCGTATCATTCTGCAGTACGTGCGGGTTATGTCAAGAACATTGTCACTCTAGCAAAGAGTGCTAAAAAATGTTCAACTCAATGGCCTGATCTCCCATGGATTCATGGATAAAGAGCTATCGGCGAAGTCCAGACAGCTTCAACTCAAACAATGTATTATCTATGGTTACCAAACCACAGTCTAGTGACTTGTGCTTTCTACAGTTCACTTCGGGTTCCACTGGTGATGCCAAAGGGGTCATGGAGGACTGATCCACAATGTTAAGATGATGAAGAAGCGATATAAAAGTACCTCTAAAACAGTTCTTATGATCAGCTGGCTTCCACAGTACCATGACATGGGTTTAATAGGGGGTCTTTTCACTGCTCTTGTAAGTGGAGGAACCACAAAGCACATATCCACATCCACAGCCTGGCGCAGAAGGCATGGAGTCAGCCTCACCGGCAAGGCCACAGACCACAGGGCACATAGGCCGCATGCATGCATAGCCACACCGCACAGGCATGTCCGCGTGCGCGTGGCCTGGCTGCGGCTGGCACATAGGAATAGGAATAGGAATAGGAATAGGATAGGAATGCCGAGAGCTAGCTAACCGCTAACTGGACAGAGGGCTGGAACCTGGAAGGCTGGTCCCTAATGGGCCAGATGCTAGGTATGGCATGGGCCATAATGGGCCCTCCGCCCCTGGGAGGAGAAAGAGCGGCAGTGTCCGTGTGTTTAGCTCGGTGTGGCGGAGAAAACCGAGCAGAGCGGCGCCAGCGTGACGCGGATGGCAGAGGGCGAGCTGAGTGCCACGACCCTGCATGGCGAGGAGCTGGCGACACCGAGGCTAGGTGAGAGAGAGAGTAGCGGGGGAGGGAGAGAGGGGAATTGGGCCGGGATTAGGCCCAAGAACAGCCCAAGTTCGCAGCCCAAACAGCAAATTCTAATAGAATTTGATTTTGGACAAATTCGTTTGAATTTCTGGAATTTACCCAATTTTGGGGTGTTACATTACATTAATACATCGCTGACCCAAGGGCTTGCTAGAGTCACTGTCACTTGGGTCATTGGGTGAGACCAGATATGCTCCCCTGCATAATAAGCTCAATACATCGCTGACCCAAGGGCTTGAGTCACCGTCACTTAGGTGAGACATATCTTCCCCGAAACACAAACTCTACATATGGCCAGTACAGAATGGAAAATCTCTATAAAAACAGGAGGACTGTGAGCCTGTGGCACAGTCAGCTAAATAGCACAGTCCAGAACGAATTCACATTTAAACTAGCAATAGAATCAGATAAGCAAACATGACAAATGGATGGTCACATTTATAATATTAGGTCTACTCGTGCATATAATTTAGCTTAGTTAGGTCATACGCCTTTAAAAAGGCTAATGGTACAGCCATCAGCTAATTGCATGCATGCCAAACATAAGGCACCATAATTTGTTTTGGTACAATAAGGTGAAATAAGACAACATAATACTTAAAGCATGTCACTCGCACAAGCCTCACAGCATATACCCATCAGCTGTTAGATATAATCTTGACATCTACTAGAAGATTGTAGAAGGAGTAGCTAGTTGGTAGCTATATGGAGATGTTAGAAGCATCTAGAACATTCAGTTCTACTAATAGTTCATAGATGAACTAGATATTAGATACTAGAAGCATCTAGCTATTACTAAGACTAAAATATTAATATCTAGATGTAGAATGTTCTAGATATATGGGTTGAGTTAAGGTTAGTTTAGCTTAGCCTATAAATAAAACATGTAGGAGCACCTGTAAGCCAAGTGAGGACTAGTTCAATTAATAGTTCAACAACAATATAGTGAGCCTCAATTGCTTCCTAAGTGAACATTAGTGTGAGATCTTGTGAGAGTTTTGCTTGTTGTTTGTGTGAGCTCCTAGGCCAACATCAGCAACTAGCCATCAACTGCTCAGCTCATCCATTCTCGTGAACTTATCATCCTACAAGGAAACATTAATCTTTGTCAGAGAAATAAAGGATACACTATACATTGCCAAAAAAAAATATATGTTTTGAGTAACCTAATACTTGCATCGTGACATCATATACACCCTACCATATTATTTGCTAAAATTAGGTCTTGTTATGTTTGTTTTGTGATGTATTTAGTGGAGAAAACGATAATGAACCGTGAACAAAGCTAAAGCTCAATGCAACATGCTAATAGGTAAAACAAGATATTTTCTGAGTAGCCATTATATTTACATTTAAAGAAAGATACTATAGCTCCAACATGCCTACACTTCATGGGCACATCCCACCTTGACTTGACTGGCCTTGAGTTCCTGTACCTCCACTTAGTTTTTTCTTTTCCATTTTAACTATCTCCCCAATCAAATTATTGATATTCTGAAGATTGTTCGGACCAAACTGTGAGAGAAATAAAGGGTTAATTGAATTATAATTTTTGTAGTAAATAACTATACACAAAGTTAATAAAGAAAATTATCACCTTTGCAACATGCTCCTTCAATGCTACTTTCACGCCGGTCAAACTCAAAAAGTAGGAGTTTGTATTTTCTCCACCAACATGAATACCAACGACTCCATTTTCATTTACTATCGGAGCACCTGAGTTTCCTTGGACACAAGCATAGTCCGCGGTTGCAATATGTTTCACTACACCCCCACTAAAATGAGTTGCACGGCTTTGCTGTGAACACAAAAACTGTTGATTTTAGAAGTTGCGGTTTGATTAAACCTAAAAGAATTAAGAGAAATATATTTTACTGTGCTAAAAGACTTACGTTATTACTGTGCTAAAAGACTTACGTTATTACGTTATTGCTAAATGAGAGTTAAGGTGAGAGAGATGATGCAGCTCACGCCTCACGGGAAAGCAAGCAGTCCAACAGGAGGGAGGTAGCTAGTCAAAGCATATCCAAATTCTAGTCAACCAATCCTTCCTATACAGGCAGCCATGTCATACGAATCAAATAGACTGGAGTTGCTGGTTTACGAGTTCAACTTGACCCGAACGTTGCGCATGAAACTCACAGGTGCTATTTCTGTACCTAATAATCAATCTTGCTTTTGATGATCCGCTACTATAGTCTGTTTGATTCATGTATTGTTACTGTTGTTAGACCAGCTGGAATTATTCGTTTGGTTGGAATTCGTATGGCTGGAATTGTTAAAAGTTACTGCTACTGCTACTGTTGTTAGACCAGTTGTATGATTCCTCAGCCTGATTGTTACATTTTCCTCTAAATTGTAGAGGGCGGTATGACCTGGATCGACAAGGCTGCGTTTGCTCTAAAGATTGCCGAAGCGTTGGATTGCCTCTCGAACATATATAGGAAACGAACTCAATGGCACACATTACCCTTCTTTAGGCGTCATTAGACCAAATTGCATAACTCGGAGCCTTCCAAGATTAGCCCAAGATTAGCAAATGGAGGAGCATTACGAAAGAGCATCAAGTGCACTGATGTCACACAATGTCCTACTGTCCAGTTTTGAACTCTATAGAGTTTTTCATATCAAACGTGTTGATCTATAAACTTTTTTTGACATTAATTAAACACCCAGCCACATTTATTTTGCCAATGCTAAACAAATCGCAACATAACTGCCTTAAGGCATAAAAGGGCACAAGAAAATACATAAGGTGCCAAAAGGTCGAAAGCACTAAGCAAGTATTAGAAGTTTGGAGCTATTGGATGAAATTCAAACGGGTAGTGCAACATTAAACAATGTGGCATCAACATACTCTTGATAACATGCTCACCTTTGAAATCTTGTAAGAGGATGCCAGAAGTTCTTAACAGTCAAACTCGCTACCTTTTGGAATAATCTGTCCTGTTCTAACCCACAAAGAATGGGTCCTCCTGTTACGACCCAATGCAGCCACATCTTTTGAACAGCTCTCATCAAAGTTGATAGCCTCAACGTTTGAACTAAATTTTTTTTTCGGAAGATGGACAGGCCTCACAATTTTAACTTTAATCACACAGATATTGTGAGAAAAATCATAGCTTGACAGATCACCATCGAGAACATCATTTTGTAAATATACTTTGATCTACAAAAAAAGCCAAAAAAGGCAAAATATAGTCTTTGTGGGAAGGCAGCACCCAAATTTCACCAATAATAACACAAAGATGGACCAACCTTAAGATTTTCAGCAAGTTCATCTGTGTCTGTATGTTTGACCAAGTTTGCAACTGTCACAATTAAGCCAATACCTTCCCACAATTCAGCAACAATACCAGAGCAAGAAAAAAAGTTGTGTATCTCCTACAGTAAAGAAAATTGAGTCATCATGAAACAAATAATTCAAGACCAGAATAACCAATAGGTGAAATCGACAATCAATGAAGGGGTCACTTGCAACTGCAAGAGATAGAAGTGCTACCACAGAAGGAGCAACCTGCAAAGCCAACATCTCAACTGTCCAACTGGCCTCCTTTAGCGTACATGCATACCCAACATCCGGAGCGTAACAATACGGGTGCCACTCTGGTTATAAATTTTAAACAGGAGGTAAGAGTGAATATTATAAAGGTTTTACTTGTAATTAACAGGTTTACATTAATAAGCAGAGGTATTTCCAAGCCAGCGTGAACTATGTAACACATGAAAAGGGCAAATAATAACAATATGACTAAGATGTAAACTAGTGAAATGCTCGTGCGTTGCAATGAAGCTATAAAGAAAATATACTTT
>SPJY01027184.1:0-22241 GCA_005191435.1 Raddia distichophylla | reverse complement strand
ACGTGATCCAGGGACTTGAAAGGATAAAGCACAATAGGGACTCGACTCTATTTTCGGGTCCCAACATCGGCGGCGCCTCAGCAGCCAGGGCGGCGGAAGAAAAACATTCCATGACCCCCCGAGGGGCCCTTTAAAAAAAGGGAAGCTCTTCCTTGAATTTACTTTTTGTATTTCTTTTTCGAACCCCAAACCAACAAAGTTGCCCTGCCGCCATGACGGAGAGGCGAGGGAAGGAGAGGCGGAGAGGCGAGGGAGGGAGAGAAACTCACATGGACATGGCGGCAGGTGGCTGGCAACGCCGGCGAGACAGCGGCAGCGGCGGCCGTCGGCGTGGTGGGGATAGACCGGGCAAGCAAAATTTGGGGAGAGTAGGGTTTGGGATGTGGTGTTAGGTTTTGGATTTTGTGGCGGGGTTTGCCACCGTGGGGTGGGCTGAGGCCGCGTGGGCCATGCAACTGTAAGGCTTGTGAAGGAAACTACTCTCCGCATCGGGACGGCCTCTCGCGGCCTCTTAGGCGACAGCCCCGCCGCAAACCCTAGCCACCGCCGATGGGCCTTCGTGGCGCCCTCCTTCCTTTCGGCGCACTCTCCACCGGGTGGAGCAGTGAGGCGGGCTTTTCTTTTTCCTTCTTTCTCCTCTTCGGTGGCTCTCCGATGATTTCGTGCTCTGGCTCGTGGGCGGTGAGGTGTGCTGGTGGCGGCTCGCCGCCTGAATACGTGATCCACTGGGCTGCAGAGCAACCGATCCTGTACATGGTAGCGGCAACCCTTTCCGCGCTTCCCCGCAGCGCAACGGAGGCCGTTCGCCTTGTGCCGTGTGGCCGGGACACCTGTCGCCTCCTCTGCACCGCGGTTGCCAGTGAGGCCTCTCCGCCACCATTTGCCTCTGTGACGGCTTCAAGGAGAAGCTACCCCCTTAGTTTTCACTCGGTTTATAGAGATATACCTTGATCGCGACATGCACTGATTGAATACTAACATACAGGCCAACCCGAGGTGAGCCGAGTACATTAGCAGTCAATTCGACTGCACCAGCACCAGCACCATCAATCTCTATTAAAATGACTGCGAACTCGGGTACCAGATATGTGGTTGGTCACGGCTCCCAATATTAGCTACCGTCAGACACATATCCTCATTTGGATCGATAGCACAACACATAGGCAAATGTTCATAAATTTATATTACAAAAGGGTATGGACTGATGTCCATAGAAGTAAGTTTAACATAGTTCAAAGTTGCACACAGTGGAATAAGTAGTTTGTTCACAAAAGCAACGGCATATCATCATCTATAAGCAAAAGTCCAGCGTGGCATGCCGCCCACCCGAGGGCAACTGACTGGAAGCTAAAACTCAGCAATGTGACTGCTAGCGTCGTCATTCCCCGCTCGATAGTAGTAATCAAGTGCGGGGTTGCTATCACCTGCAACAATTAGCAGCACATTGGTTGAGTACAGATGGTACTCAGCACTATGAGGTACTTATAGCCTCCTCCATGCATAGTGAATAACAAACGAATGGCTAGCATAGTAGTTTCAACATAAAAGAGTATGTTAAAGATGTAAACTTAAGTAGATAATAAATGGATGGCACTTGAGCAAACATGTAAAGACTTGTGAACTAGCAGTAACATCAGTAAGTGTAACATTGTTAATTTCATCAAGATCAATCCACGGGGCTCTATCCACCCAAGGTCTCTATCGGACCATGCTATCAACAGAACTCTATCCGCCCCCGGTCTCTATCCGACCGATTACCATGAGCAACCCGGTGCTCGTAAACATAGCCCAGCCAACACCATACCCAACCCAAAACCCAAGTGCTAACCAAAGTGTCTCGATTTAACAAACATTCATCCCTAACCATGGGACGCGACTGTTCGAACAATCCATAACTCGACAGAGGTGTATGATTTTTCCCACACGACACAACAAGCCATGCCGAAGCCTCCTAGATGTGCATGCTAGACCATTAGATCGCCCAATAACTATAGTCCAATGTTCCACGTGCCGTGTTGTGGTTTAATGGAGTTAACCGTTGCTGTGGATGCTACTCAGGGCCTTTTGTCTAGCTTCCCTAAACCCCACGGAAGCTACCCATGGTTAAGAAGCATCCCCTGGGCAGTCCCTAGCCACAAAACACAAGCGAATAAGCAATAATAGCCCCAATGATCACCAATGTTCAGGGTTTACAAAACCTGCTGGCTTCCCAAACCGAGTATTGCGCGAAGGCGGTTAACGGTGGCTAACTGGCGGTTTGTCACTATTTTGACCCAAAATAAAATTTTGAATTTTGTCGAAAATTGGCCGGTTAGCCCGCGGTTTGTCGTGGTTAGCCGCGGTTTTTGGCGGGTAGCCGTGGTTTTGGGCCTGTTAGCCACAGTTTTAGTGGTTTTGCATTTCTTAATACAAAATCACACGAAATGATGATGGAAAATTTGAATTTTTAAATTCTATTTAATCCAAAGTGCTTAGAATAATTAATAATATTTTTAAAAATGTTATACAATTTTCTAATTCAAAAATTATTCGGATGAATTTCAAATGGTTAGCCTCAGTGGTTTTGCTAACCGTGCACCCACGGAGCATGGCTAACAAGGAATATGGATATCGAGCCTAGCTATCAAAAAACCGAGCAATAGTAGGACATATCTACTTTCTACCATCAATTAGCATATTAGAAACTAGCATGCAACTAGTGGTAGAACATAATCAAAACAGTGCAAGTAAATAGAGTTCAATACGATTGAGTCAAATGAGGGGAGTAATAACTACCTTGGTGCTGGTCGTCGAGAGGGAGAGCTTCTGGATTGAGCTCGGACTCCTCCGGAACATCAGGTCCTATCGTTCGGTAGCAAGATCATCAAATAAAATACAAATAAAATACCCAACAAACACAAACACATAATATAATGCAAGATCCAATAAATTTGTGAGATAATGCAATTTCTACAAAAAGAATCACTCAGATCCGTGTTCTGATGAGGGAGATATGGTCATGTGAATTTGGGGTGCTAAAGATCACTGGGATAAACCAGTCAGCTTGTCTGCTACTCGGTTTGAGCAGCTTTTGGGGTAGAATAACCACTCGGCGAAGCTCGGGGTCAACATGAAAGTTGTAGAGAATTTCCTGGCGCACATGCAATTTTCATGTAGACAACTTTTTCATTCGAGCTACAGTCGATTTTATAGAAATTATTTACTGAGTGCCTATTTCTGGGGATGGGCTGAAACTAAATAAGTTTGGGACTGCTGTACTTAGCCTCAGTTTAGCTCGAAGATGAATTTATGAATGGGGCTTAAATGATGCAAAACATGGAGAAGGGGTATTCTAAGGTTCTTATCAAGCAAGGGTTGCCTTGTTTAGGTTCCGATGTCCAATGGATGGATAGATCAAAGAGGAAGAAGCTTGGTTGCGATTTTCTCCTCCCTTACTTGCTGCTTACTCCTTCCTTCTTGTGGCTTCTCTTAGGACTTGTTCTTTTCAGCGTATCGTTGCGTTTGCGTATTACTGTAGCAAATTTGAGAGCACTCAAAATAAGGTCTAAATATTATAAAAAAATAATTAAAAAATAGTTTAGAATCTTTGGAACGACTACTAAAAGTCACGAAAAAATCGTCGCAAATTATGACAATATATAGGCTATATAAAAATAACAAAATTTGCTACAGTAATACACAACGATACGATACGCTGAAAAGAACAAGGCCTTAATGTCCCTCTACTCCTTTGGGTCCTGAGGAAGTGTGACATACCCAAAATTAACCAATTTTTACCATGAATTTTTTTTTGCAAAAACCATTTTAAGCCCTAAGAAACCTTCCCTAATTTTCTGAGAATTTTCCAAAACAATTTCCATTTTATTCCATTAAAGAAATATCTTCTTTTATTTATCCAAGAATATTCATCCGTAAAATATAAACTTTTATTCCACCATTATCTTCCTCTCTTTTTTCAGGATTTTTAGAGACAAATTTCATAATTTTCTGAGCTCCATACATTTTTCTACAAATTTCCAAAACCCAAATCCATTTTCTGGAAATTCAGATAAATTCTTTGCATTTTCGGAAATTCAAAATTTCCGCTTTCCCTTTTCAGACTACGCTTTCGACGTGTCACCATTTCCTTTTCTCCTGTGCATTAAGTAACGATGGACGGCCAGGATTTGTTCAGTTTGATCGGGTGCCCCAGAAGATGCCACGTCATCACCCCCTTACCCTTTCAGGTTAACTAAATCCAACAGCGCCCACTTATTTGCCCCCAGATCCAACGGTGCCGCTGTTTGCTCCTTCCTCCGCTAGCACCGCCACCCCGAAACCGCCAGCGCTGCCGCCTCCGCCGTGCCACCCGCCGAAACCATTCGCCGCCGACGATTCAGATCCTTCTAGGCCATGGCATCAACGCCCACGGCATCGCCACGTCATCGCCAACTCAATCCTCCAGATCTTCACCCATAGTTTGCCTTAGGCCGCCGCCAATTTCTCGCCGCAGTTCGGCATCTCCGCGGGTTTTCTTCACTGTCGCCGCCGCTTACCAGAGCCTATAAATAGGCCATCCCCGATGCATTGCATCCTCAAGCAGCCCTCCTCCACCACCATCTTCCACTACGCCGCCATCTCCAAGCACCGCCGCTTAGCCTCGCAGCCCGGTCACCTCCCTTGCTGCCAAGCACCAATGATGCCTCCATCGAGTTTGCCATCCCCAGAAGCACTTTCACCAGCCACCACCTCCCTGTCTTTGGCCAGCCTCGCCGCCAGTGAGCCCCTCCCCGTCGCACCCCTCCATTCCCCTCTCTTTGTTTCGCTGCCCTGTGGGCCCCGCATGTCAGCACCTGCGCTGTACACTGCCCGCACGGTCTCATTTGAACATGGGCTGGCCCAGCACCCGCCCATAAAAACATATAGGATTTTCTAAAAACTATTTTTAAAATATGCATTAAGTCTATATATAAATCTCCCTGTCATTTTCTTTTAAACCCTTGCATATAGTTAATAGGCATGCATATGGAAACCTGTTAGGACGTAAGTGCTTACCCGTTATTTTTGCGGGCTACCCTTCTTTTGGGTAGGTCCTTCCTTTTCAGCAGAAGACTTTTCATTTCCAGACTTGGAAGAGTTTGCTGTAGATTTTTACTTTATCATGAAAAATAATAGGATTTATCCCTAAATTCTATATAATTACACTTCCAAACTAGGTTATGCCAAAATCTTCCATGCAAAACTTCTTATCTTTGTTTTATTTCTGCCGAAATTCTTGCCAAAAAAAAAAATTTCTGATTTTTAAAACAAATTCTGTTGAAAATTTCGTGTTAAAGACTATCCCAATGGCTGAAGAAACTAGCCAAACCCCAAGTCAAGCTTCGGAAGTTACTCTAGCACAAATTTTAGCTACCATGGAAAGAAATAGACATGAAGCTACGGAAACTCAAAATCAACTTCTACGTCAAATAATTGAAAGGCCGCCAAACGGAAGACCTAATGACACAATCGGCTTAGGAACAAAATGGAATGACTATCAGAAAACTAAGCCAACAACATTTGCATCTGCCATAGACCCTGTACAAGTTAATGATTGGTTCAGAGATATTAAAAGGGAATTAGAGACAGTACAATGCTCTGACCATGAAAAAGTATTATACGCATCGCATCAGCTTACAGGACAAGCTGCAGCATGGTGGTTACATTTCAAGAAACTCACCCAAATAGGAATCTGATAACCTGGGAAGAATTTGACAAGGAATTCCATAATGTATATCTTCCCGAAGGATTAATGGACGCTAAGAAAAGGGAATTTGATGATTTAAAACAAAACAACAAGAAAGTGTTGGAATATATGCATCAATTCAACAACTTGTCCAGATATGCACCAGAAGAAATCGCGGCTGAGAAAAGGAAGATGAAGAAATTTATCAACGGTCTACAACAACATCTGCAATTTCAACTTTTAGGATTCGATTACCCAAATCCCAAGACCTTAGTAGATAAAGTGCTTATTATGGAAGAACAAAGACATAAAATGATGGATACAAGGAAAAGAAGAAGTGAATACTTTGCTCAGATGGTCAACAATAAAATACAAAAATATCGACCAAACCAAGGAAAACTCGCCCATAACCCTAGAAATTTTCAACAAGAGATAACCTCCCAAATATCTCCATCTCAAGGCAACACTTCTGTCATATGTTACCATTGTGGCGGAAATCATGTTAAAAGAAATTGTCCTCAAATATCACACCCCAAATGTTACCACTGTGGACAAGGACATATACGTCGTACCTGTCCTTGGAATAAGTTGCCAACAAAAGTTGCATAGAGTCGAGCACAAATTACAAGCAATAAACCCAGTATACCCAATAAACCCAATCAAGGAAACCTGATACAAGAGGAAATCCTGCTATGCAAGGAAGGAATAATGCAGAAAATATTCAAGGACAAATCAATTCAGTTACAATCAATACAGCAGAAGATATCAACAACGACAACATCGGTAATCCTTCAATCTAGTCTTCGAGTTAAAAGCATTGCATGCTTTTGCATCAAAAATATTGAAAAATATTATTTTATCAACCGGAGTTAAGATCTAGATTATATGGAGTGTGAAAATTATTTTAAAACGAATTAAGTTTTTAGCCACACTCTCAGTAACCATTATATGGAGACTATAATTTAAAAAGTTTCCCCTCATTTAATCTGGTAAATCTCGAGGACGAGATTCTTTTAAGGGGATAGTCTGTGACATACCCAAAATTAACCCATTTTTACCATAAAATTTTTTCGCAAAAATCATTTTTAAACCCTAAGAAACCTTCCCTAATTTTTTGAGAATTTTCCAAAAAATTTCCATTTTATTCCATTAAATAAATCTCTTCTTTTATTTATCCAAGAATATTCATCCTATAATATATAAACTTTTATTCCACCATTATCTTCCTCTCATTTTTTTTATTTTTAGACACCAATTTCATAATTTTCTGAGCTCCCTACATTTTTCTATGAATATCCAAAGCCAATTCCATTTTCTGGCAATTCAGATAAATTCTTTCCTTTTTCGGAAATTCCAAATTTTGCGCTTTCCCTTTTCGGACTACGCTTTCGATGTGTCACCATTTTCTTTTCTCCGATGCATTAAGTGACGATGGACTGCCAGGATTTGTTCAGTTTGATCGGGTGCCCCAGAAGAAGCCACGTCATCACCCCCACCCTTTCGGGTTAACTAAATCCAACGGCACCCACTTATTTGCCCCCAGATCCAACGGCGCCGCTGTTTCCTACTTCCTCCGCCAGCGCCGCCACCCTGGAAGCCACCAGCGCCGTCGCCTCCGCCGTGCCGCCCGCCGGAACCATTCGCCGCCGACGATTCAGATCCTTCTAGGCCACGGCATCCACGCCCACGGCATCAACACCCACGGCATCGCCACGTCATCGCCAACTCAATCCCCCACATCTTTGCCCATAGTTTGCCTCGGGCTGCTACCAATTTCTCACCGCTGCTCAGCATCTCCGCGGGTTTTCTTCTCTGTCGCCGCCACTTACCCGACCCTATAAATAGGCCATCCCCGATGCATTGCATCCTCAAGCAGAACCTCCTCCACCACCATCTTCCACTAGTGATCACCGGAGCTCCCTCCTCCGCCGCCATCTCCAAGCACCGCCGCTTAGCCTCGTCGCCCAGTCACCTTCCTTCCTGCCAAGCACCAACGACGCCTCCATCGAGTTTGCCATCCCCAGAAGCACTTTCACCGGCCACCATCTCGCCGTCTCCGGCCAGCCTCGCCGCCGGTGAGCCCCTCCCCGTCGCACCCCTCCATTCCCCTCTCTTTGTTTCACTGCCCTACGGGCCTGCATGTCAACACCTGCGCTGTACATTGCCCGCACGGTCTCATTTGCACATGGGCCGGCCCAGCACCTGTGCAATTAATCCATTTTCCTTTTCTTTTTGTTATAATTTCCGGAAACAACTTCCATTTTAAATAAAATAGCAAATTCCTTCCAAAAATTTTGCCAAAATTCTCAAAAATCTAGAATTTAGTCTAGTATTTTATAAAAATATAAAATACCCGCTTTTTAGTTTTAAATTTTGAAAATAAAATGTTTTCCTTCTCTTTCTATAGAAAAATGCTTTTAAAAAATTGTTCCTGTTTTCCAAAAATCCGAAAAATTCCAAATAAAAATATTTCATCCTAATATTTCATTGAAAAACATATTGTCAAGATTTTCACCCGTTATCTTCAACAATTTTCATCTCGGAACTCCGACAACGCGATTGTCATCGACCCTGATATCTGGAAATGTGTTGATCCACACCAAATACTTTCACACGTACACATGCATAAATTCTTGCTATCCGGAGATCACCCAAAATAATGCCAAAAATTAACCTTCCATATTATTCTATCTGGAATAATGCCAAAAATCCCCATCACCACTTCTTTTTATAAAATTTATCCGGAGATTATCAAATCATACAAACCATTACCATCCTAGCCAACCCTAACCTTTTTCCTAAAAATATCCTTTTTAAAAAATGATTTCATGCATTCGTGCTCAATGCATTTTTCTTGTTCTTTCTACTAATTTCCCTCTCTTTTTCCCTTTATCCAACGTGTAGAAAACGAATTTATTACCCCCGGATCAGCCGAGCAGGATTATCAGGCAATAGTGTAGATATCAAAGATCTAGCCGAACCAGGCAGGTTTCCTGTTCCCTATTATTATATTATGCATTTATTTTCTAGTTAATTAATTTTTGTCCAATTGATTTAAAAGTATTTATGATTGCATATAGTCATAATCCCATTTAGATTTTAGCTTCTCTACTAAGTCATAGGAAAACCCTGGGAATTTAATCTAGCCATAATAATGGCAATGTCTCATATAAGCATATAGGATCATGATTGTCGCATTTTTAATCTAATTTGTGGTTAAGTTGGAAAGAGGTTGAGTTGTTGAGGTTTTTTTGGTCGTGTTAAGGTTGGTGTGTTGTTGGTGTTGTTGGAAGTTTAGCGTGAACAAACAATGGGAATGTGAGACTCATGGTGGGTCGCTCTAGTCGCGGACTAGGGGACACTTGTTTGGGGGCCAGTGGTTGGTTTGTTCATTGCTCTTAACTGAATTATGTCATGACAGAAAAGATACAAATTTCCGCCCAAACCATATTACTGATCATTTTAGGGGTAAAGCTGGGCAGATTCTGCAGAGTCGTTAAAAACAAATCATCGATGGACCATACTTCTGGGATATGAGGTTATATCGCAGGGGTGATGCCTATTCTAAATATTGACATAAATCAGGTTAGAGGTGTGGTTGTAAGGTTGTTGTTGGTCTGGACTAGAGTCAGCTTTGAAAGTCTGGTTTTTATCAAAAATCTCTTTTAAAAATGTTTTAGAAAAGAATTGACAAAATATAGGATTTTCTAAAAACTATTTTTAAAATATGCATTAAGTCTATATATAAATCTCCCTGTCATTTTCTGTTAGACCCTTGCATATAGTTAATAGGCATGCATATGGAAACCTGTTAGGACGTAAGCGCTTACCCGTTGTTTTTTTGGGCTACCCTTCTTTTGGGTAGGTCCTTTCTTTTCAGCAGAAGACTTTTCATTTGCAGACTTGGAAGAGTTTGCTGTAGATTTTTACTTTATCCTACACTCGATCCATGCCTGTGGTTTTGAGGTGTAAATTTTGGAGGTGTATTAAAAATTGTAAGCAATATTGTAAAATAACTCTAGTTATGCAATAAAGTTTGGCTGTTTGTATTATTTCCAAATGCAACTGAAATCCTGGACAGTTGTATTTTCAGGGATCTCTTGGGGTCCCCACAGGAAGCTCCCAATACACTCCCTAGGCTTGGGAATACAAGAAATGGTAGCAAGAGGAAAACTGAATGAGTTCTAACTGCTGCAAGTTCAGAACATGGAAGATGACGAAAACGATAGGGAACTCACCAAGTCCCTCGTGTATGTGAGTGCCCTTGAAGGTGTGGGGAGCTCAGGTGATAGAGATTGGATCCTGACATGCACAAGCGTTATCCAAGTACTTGGGTGGATTTGAGGGTAGAGAATGGGAAGAACTACTGTTGTCCTTCTCAGTTCGAGTGGCAGGGAGAAGGGGCATAAACGAAGGTGTAGAGAAGAGGAAGATGGCTGGTTATGGCCTTAAATAGGACTGTCATGTGTGGGTGATGAGTGGGGCCAGGTCCCACATGTAAATGAGAGGCTTTGGGTGCGAAAATGGGTGAGAAAAGTGAGGATACTACAGCTGGACAAACTCACTCGCCACTTGGCTCCTCTCGCAGCTGTCCTTTGCCATATGGCCGCCGCGCGCCGTCCGCCTAGGATGCGTGGGTTGTTGTCTGCTCCACCGCCCTGTTCATCCAATGAAAGAAGGGTTAGCGGGTCCTTGCCCTGGACAAAAAGAATAAAAGAACTAAATGGGATTCGGGTCACTCAGGTAGCTCCTAATGTGAGAGATAGCCCTCGTAAATCTACTCGGGCTTCTCCTCACTTGGTTAAACTCCCCCCGAGCTTGGTGTTGCCCGGTGAAGTTCAGTCGGGAGTGGTCGCCCGACTGCTCGCCGTGTGGCTATGTGTCCTGCTCGCCTGGTGACCACGTGTTGTGGTTGTCTGGTGCTCGCCTGGTGGTTGTGTGTTTTGCTTGCCAGCCTGCTCGCCCAAAGGCTTTGTGTCCTGGTCACCCGCCACTCGGCTCTGGTTGGGGAAGCTCGGCGAGTGCAAGGGAGCACTCGGCAGTTCTCGGCAGGGTGCCTACTTGCTCGGCTAGCTAAGAAAGGTACTCGGTGAGCTATGCAACTGCTTGCCAAGGCTTGGCCGATCTATATCTCACTATTCTAGTGGCTTGGCTCATTAGTATACTAGTTGTTTAGGTTTAAAGTGCTATGTTCCCACCAGATTACTTGGTGCTTATATGTAACTTCAATAAAAGTTTCAATGAACAACAATAAACAAAATGAACACAATTATGATATGCAGGTTTAACTGAAAATAACAGCTGGGCTGATACAGATGGTTTCCTTTCGTTCTGGTGCAAATCTTCACAATCGTTGCTTAATCGGCTTCGCCTTATTATCAACGTGTAAAGAGTGCTCAATCACTTCCCTTAGGACACCTGGCGTATCCGATGGCTTCCGAGCGAATACATCCTAGTTTGTCCAAAGGAAAGTGATGAGCGCGCCTTCCTATTTATCATCGAGACCTGTCCCGATCACTGCCGTTTTGGTGTTGTTGGACGGGTCCAAGTTTATCTGCTTAGTTCCCTCGGCCGACTAGACTGAGATTTTGGCTTGTTTTTTTGGCGGGTATTTCCCCCTCCTTTTGAAGTGAGGCAACCGCCTACCAAATCTTCTCCATCTCGGCTGAAGCTTCCAAGGCATGTGCCAACTCACAGCTTTCGTTGTTACATAGAAAGGATTGTTTCACATCGCCGGGGATCATGATCATGCAGTTAGGGCTCGGCATCTTCATTACGAGTTATGCGTAATTAGGTACTGCCATGAATTTGGCAATACCGAACCTTCCCAAAATAGCATGATATGTAGTTTTGAAATCGGCCACCTCGAAGCTCAGACTTTCCGTCTAGTAATTGTTTGTTGGCAGTCGTTAATGTCCAATTTCATACGCCAACATACGCCAACTTTTCGGTTATTTGGGGGGAAAACCAAGATTTATATAGGCATTTTATTTAAACTAATAAATTTCCACATGTTTGGGTGAGTTTTTGTTCTTAGGAATAAAGTGGAGAAAAAACGGAGCTGAATGGGACACAGAAGCCGGTCGCCCGGCCTAGGCTAGCTGCCCTTTGCACCCAACCAACTCCAACTTCTCCTAGTTGCCAAGAAACGCATCAAGGAGTAATCTCAAGCGTTCATACACGTCGGTTTGATCAAATAGCTGCAGTTCCTTCACACTTGAGTCACTTGGCTCTCAAGAAAGTCAGTTCCATCAGCTCTAACTATGAAAACCGACGTGCGGGATTGAGCTACACTACCAAAGAGGCATCCCAGGAGAAAACGAGGGAGATCGGCCTAAGGTTTGTCGGCCGACCCACCTAGGCCGACCGATCCCCTTGGATACCCTCTCGGATTCCCCTTCGGTTGGTGTGGAGGTAACACTTGTCCCATGACATGGGAGCTCCCCATTGGTTGCGGATGGCTATAAAAGGACCCCCTCACCATACTCAACACACAACACATCCCTCTCAGTTGGAGTCACTTTTCACTTGTTAGAGTAGTTAGTTTGGGAGTTAGAGTTGAGTCGAGCTGAAGCTCGGAGTTCCAGAATTGTCTTTCGGAATTCGAGTAATAGCTATTGTATCCTTTCCCAGTTGTAAGACTTTCCTTTTATAATATAAGTGTCTTTCATTATCTGAGCTGAGCGTATTTACACTAAGTACGAAGTGTGAATTATTAGAGCGGTTGATTAAGTTCATCTGATTCCGAGTCTGGGTTCATTCTCATATTCTTAGAATAGCCTAAGTATTGAACTTGGATAGCCTTCCTATTATCTGGAGAGGAGTGACCGGATTTAGTAGTAGACGTGGTGTCTAAGATTATCTCTGACTTGGTTTACACCCATTCCAACGTACTTTGTGGTAGGTGGAGATAGCCCCATCCATCCGAGATTTATTTCACGCGTAATCCACTGCGTTAGGAATTGGACCAGTAGGGCCCAATCGGGGGCGGTCATAACCATTCAGTGTTCTTAACTGATAAACGGTGGTAGTGAATCGGCCAAGCTTTGACAAGTTATTAAAGCAAGGGAGAATTGCCCTCGTACCATTAAGTTGAATGGGTCTTTCCAAAATACCACCCAAAGAGTCTAGAGTTCCAAAATACCATCTCCGTTGCATCCGTTACCCCCAAAATAACACTACCATCAAACCTCCCTAGAAAAAGAACCAATCTCCAGTCAAAATCCCCAACCACCAGTCAAAATCGACTGATTTTCCCCAAATTGCGTCCCCACTGACCACTCCTCCCCGAGTCCCCGTCGACAGCCATCGACCTCGCCTCCCTGTGGGCGGCCTGCGACCTCGCCTCCCCGCCACTGGCCTGCGACCTCAACGGCTCGCCTACCTCGCCTCCCCGTCGGCCAGCGCGACGCCCTGACACACTGCCGCCTCGCCGGAGCACCACAGCCCCACCAGTGGGACGACCTCAACACGCCGCCTCCCCGTCGTCCGACCTGCCGAGGAAGTAGAGCATGACGCGGTGGTGGTACCCGTCTCCGGCGCTGGAGATGACGGAGATGCTGCTACGGTCGACGAGGATGGCGATAGAGCAAGGGAGTGAGGGACATAGCTGAGGATGTTGTTTCTAGCAGCCTGGATAGCTCCGGCAATGCCGACGAGCAGGAAGACCTCGAGGAAGGAGCAGGTGTGGGTGATTTTGTGCACGTCGCAGTGCAGGATGAGGAAATGTTATGAAATATTGTTTTTGTTTGCTGCCGTTGGTTGCTGTTAGCTGCTGTTAGTGTTTAATGGTATTTTGGAGTGGATGAGCAAATACAAAGTGGTATTTTGGAACTCTAGTCCCTTTAGATGGTATTTTGGAAATACCCATTCATTTTAATGGCATGAGAGCAATTCTCCCTTAAAACAAACCTCCAAACTCATATCTTCTAGCTCAACCTGATAATTGATTGCACTACTAAGGAACTTTATACTCTTCTCGTTGTCCTCCCAACTATCTGCCTAACTTATTATTATCCTTACCCCTGTTAACTAGCTGACTGGTATCTTAAATAATATAGATATTAGAATTATCCTTCTCCCTCGTTCCCTGTGCATTTGATACTCTAGAATACTCATGGGTGAAAACTACATGCGATATCCGTCCGGTTGCGGATTATTTCTAATAGCGTAAGAATCACCAACAAGTTTTCTAGCGCCGTTGCGGGGGAACGCAGCGGTTAAGGATAATCCTTTCCTCTCTACCGAAACACCATCATCTGAGATGGCTGCCGAGAAGACCATTCTTGAGTTCTCAGCCCCGTCTAGCACAAACGTCCCCACTGGACCTGCCACCAATGTGGGCGACGGAGGCTTCAAATTGAAGCCGACTTTTATCAACATGGTTCAAGCCAACCCTTTCTATCGCAAGCAATCGGAGGATGCCAATGCACATCTCCAGCATTTCTTGGAGATCTGCAGCACTTTCACCATTAAAGGAGCACCTCACGATGCTGTTCGGCTACGGCTACGCCTATTTCCATTCTCATTGGTCAGGAAGGCAAAACAATGGTTTTATGCTAATAAGGATGCAGTTTCAACTTGGGAGAAGTGCTCAAATGCCTTCCTCACCAAGTACATCCCATTGGGCAAGACTAATGCCCTCTGGAACAAGATCTCCGGTTTCCAGCGAAACACCAATGAGTCCATTTCGGAAGCCTGAGAGCGACTCCAGGAGTACATACTGGTTTGCCCACACCACAAGATGCAAGACTAGTTTGTCATGCAAAGTTTCTACCATGGGCTTCACCGCACGGCCCGTGAGCACATTGATGCTGCCTCTGTCGGAGCTTTATTTTCACTCAGTGTGAATGTCGCGCGCACTCTCGTTGAGAAGATGGTCTCAACCCATGGCTAGAGCGATGAACGCCTTCAGCCCTACACACGTGGAATCCACCAAATCGATAATATGAATATGCTCGCGGCCAAGATGGACCTTTTGATGAAGAATCTGGAATCACCACCATAGACTGTCCAAGATCTAGAATCTCGCATGACCTGCACCGAATGCCATCCTGAGGATTCCAACTTCGTCAGCAATGGATTCCGTCCGCAATCGAACTACACTATGGGTTGGAACTCCAAGCTGAACTTCTCGTTCGATAACCGTCAACAAGGAGATAATGCTGATAGCTTTAATCATAATAAGTCAACTCTAGATGAATTTATGAATACTCAACAAAAGGTGGATGATAACATCAGTAGGAAGTTCCTTGCAAATGATAAAATTCTAAAGAACATAGATTCAAAACTAGAGGGATTTTCAACTGTCATGCAGCCAAATGAGTTTCAACAAAATGCTAGAAACCCAAATAGCTCAATTGGCTGCTTTAACTCCCACATCAACTCCAAGTAAACTTCCGAGGCAACCGGAACCACACCCAAAGGAGAATGTTAGTGCGGTTGCGACTCGGTCAGGAAAAATGACTCGAGACGTGCCGCAACCTAACCCTGCTGGGAAGGAGCATGACACCCTCGATGAGATCAATGAAGAGAAGGAAGGTTATGATAGGGAACCACATGATGCACTACAAATGAAGATGGGAGAAGATGCGGGGAATAGAACTAGTCCTGCAGGTTCACGGATGCACATGTGCTACCCTTCCCGCGTCGCCAACACAAACCTACTGCAGACGTGTAGTTCGGCAAGTTTGTCGAGGTAATCAAGCAATTATATGTCAATATTCCATTGCTAGATGCAATGCGGGTGCCGACGTACGCAAAGTACCTGAAGGACATTGTTGGCGTCCACTAAGCTCCGAAATTATATGCCAACATATGCCGAAACTTCGGTAATTTGGGGAAATCAATGTTTATGCTTGCATTTTATTTAAACTAATAAATTTCCACAAGTTTTGGTGAGTATTTGTCTACAGGAATAAAGTGGAGAAAAACTGGAGCTGAATTGGGCTCCATAACCGGTCGGCCGACCGAACCCTGGCCGGTCGACCCGGAATTTTCGCCCAACCAAAACCATTTTCCCCTAGGTGGTCAATAAGCACAAAATGAAGAGACCTACGCCATCCACTCAAGTCAGTTTGATCCAAGGGCAGCACTTATTTCACAATTGGGTGACTTGGCTCTTAAGGAAGCCAATTCTACCGACCTTAACTGTCAAAACCGACGCAAGGGGAAGATGTACACCGCATAAGAAGCATCCCAGGCGAAGGGGACGACTTGGATCAACCGAAGCCAGGTCGGCCGACCGGGCTAGGTCGGCCGACTGCCTCAGATCCCCTTTGGATTCTCCTTCGGATGGTAGCTTGCTTACACGTGTTCCATGGCGTGGAGATCACTCATTGGCTGCGTATGTCTATAAAAGGACCCCCTCACCTCACTTGAGAATACACACCACACCACATCCCTCTCATTTGGGGTTACTATTCACTTGTTAGTGTAGTTAGTTTGGGAGTTAGAGTTGAGTCAAGCTGAAGCTCGAAGTTTCGGAACCGTCTTCGGGAATTCAGGTAATAGCTCTTGTATCCTTTCCCTTCTGTAAGACTTTGCTTTTATAATGTAAGTGTCTTTCATTATCTGTGCTGAGCATATTTACACTAAGTGGGAAGTGTGAGTTATTAGAGCGGTTGATTAAGTTCATCTGGTTCCGAGTCTGGGTTCATTCTCTTATGCTTAGAATAGCCTAAGTATTGAACTTGGATTGCCTTCCTAGGATTCGAGGAGGAGTGATCGGACATAATGGTAGACGTGGTGTCATATATTATCTCTGACTTGGTTTACACCCATTCCAACGTACTTTGTGGTACGTGGTAGGAGGTGACAGCCCTATCCATCCGACATTTATCTCACGCGTTATCCAATGCGTTAGGATTTGGACCAGTAGGGCCCAATCGGGGTTGTCATAACCATTCGGTGTTCTTAACTGATAGCAGGTGGTAGTGAATCGGCCGAGCTCCGATGAAGTTCTTAAAACAAACCTCCAAATAGGGGTGACAACGGGTCGGGTAATATTCGACCCATATCCGGTTCGATGTATTTTTTTGCCAGCCAAATCGGGTACGGGTACGGGTAATCTACTATCGGGTACGGGTACGGGTAGTACCCGGATAGTAGAGGTTTGGATACGGGTCGGATACAGTTCGGGCGATACTCGGACAAATACCCGACCTATCGGATCGGGTACAGGTACTCGGGTTATTTTAAAAAACGGGTACCCGACCATCCAAAAGTCCGGTTCAGCCTTGTACTCCAGTAGCCCATTAGCCCACTCAAAAATTCTTTTGGGTTTCACCTATTCACCCCACTCCTCAGTCCTCACTGCCTCTCCAAGTCCCGTCCCGCCGCCGCCATCCACGCCTCCCCGCCGCCGCCGTCGTTGGTGTCTCCCCCGGCCGCCGTCCGCGCCTTCCCCGACGCCGTCCGCCGCAGCCGTTCGTGCCACCCCACCTGCGTCGTCAGCCGCGCCGTTCGCGTCTCCCCACGGGGCCACGTCTCCCCCCGGCGTCTCCCCCCGGCGCCTTGTCTCCCCCCGCCGCCGTCCGCGCCTCCCCTCAACACCAGCCGCCGCCGCCGCGCGCTCCTCCCCACCTGCGCCGTCCGTTGCCGAGGTCCGTCACCCCTCCATCGTCCGCCACCGCCCCTGCCTACGCCGAGGTCCGTCCGCCGCCGCCATCCGCGCCTCCTCGCCGGCGCCGTCCGCTGCCGCCCCTGTGCCAAGGTCTGTTTATGCGTATTCCGTGAAATAGTTCGTACTTTGTACAAGGGATTTGCTTAGTTAGCTTGCTTAGTTAGCTAATTGGTGTTCTGTGTCCTGAACTTCAGTGGGATCAAGATTTAATCTTAAATATGCAATAATTTAAATTGGTACCATTCATGAAAAAGAAATTCTTCAGAATTATTTGTGGAGTTATAAAGAACCAGATGCATGTATGAATTATAAACTTCATGTCTTCAAATGTTCTTTTTCTTAATGCTAAGGTACACCATGATCTGAATTGAGCTTCACAGTATCTGAATTTTTAAAGAGCTCCAAATATTGTTTTCGTATATTTTCATATATGATGTATAATGTAATTCTGATAGGTTTAAAAGTCCACTGTTGTAGGAAATTTTGTACAATGATGCCATAGAAGCTCTATGTTTTGTTGCTCTTGTATCTTTGTTCTATTCGAGTTTCTAAATCAATCCATCTTTAGTAGTTGTTTAAATTCAGCAAGTGGTTGAGATATATTTTTTACCTTTGATTTACAACTTCCCTTGGAGTTTAAATGGAGAGCAACAATTCTGATTCTACATCTCCTGAGGTTGAAGTTTAGATCGAGGAGGGCCATGAGGCTAGTAGCCATGGAAACAAGACAGAGGTGGTGGTGTAGAAGGTAGTTCATGTGCTGCCCGCTAAGTATCCGATGTCCGTATTGTACCCGTCCGTATTATACCCAAAACCGTTTTCTACCCGTCCGTAAATACCCGTATCCGTACCCGTACCCTACCCATTTTTAATTACCCGTATCCGTGCCCGTACCCGGAGAAAAATAAATAGGGTAGGGTACGAAAAGACTTCTACCCGACCCGTACCATACCCGTTTACACCCCTACCTCCAAACTCATATCTGCTAGCTCAACCTGATAATTGATTGCACTATTAAGGAACTTTATACTCTTCTCGTTGTCCTCCTAACTATCTGCCTAGCTTATCTTTTTATACTCCTTTGTGTGTGCCACCGTTCTTATTATCTTATTATATTATATTATCACTACTACAGAACGGGCATTTAATACCGGTTCGTAAGGGCCATCAGTACCGGTTTTTGAACCGGTAGTCCAAAATGGGGACTGATGCTCCTTAGACATCAGTACCAGTTCCAAAAACCGGTATTGAAGGCATGTCCTGCTACGCCGCAACGCACATGTGGCGCGTCGCTCGGCTCCCCAACACGTACCGGTTGGTGTCTCCAACCGGTACTAGTACGCCCACACGTGCCGCCACCCCTGCCCCGCAACTAGTACCGGTAGGTGTCTCCAACCGGTACTGGTAGGGGGTGGGGGTAGGCGCCACCGCTGCTTTCCAGTATATGTAATTAATCATGCACAATTAACAGAAAATAAATCAATGAAATTAATTAACAAATTTATTTGCAACTAATATATGTCATATTTGCTAGCTATCTAGCTAGGAAACAAATATATAAGTACACATATGTGAACAATTCAAATAATAAGTACATACACATGTTCGATTTGTTTATCAGGATTTTTTACGTGTATCGCTCTTGGTTGTAGTAGATGTCAATCCCGACACTTGACTAGTCCGTATACTCGCCACGGGGTCATGAAACTCGCCATGGGGATTTACGATCTCATCGAGAATAAAGCTGACGAGTTGTTCTTGCACTGCTCTGACCCGCTCTGGCGATAGTTCTGAACCTCGTTCATCCATATGGCTACTAATGGCACCAGTTTGGGTGTGCAAGAACTCACATAAATAGTAGCCACATAAATTTGTGCTGGGCGGCTGACGCAAGATCTGTGGACAAAAGGATAATAGGGTGAAATGGGTGCATGAAAAGTTATAAGCTACCTAACTAAAAAGCTAACATTAATTACCTTAGAGGCTCGTACAACACCAAATTGTTGTCTAAATTCCTCCCTCAATCGTCGCATGGAACCTTTCGAATGCACTACACACATGATTACGAACTTTTAACTCTTAGAATTTATTTAAATTGAAAGGAAATATAATTGGTGCAGTATTGAAAGTAACAGGAATACCTGTTCAGCAAGTCGATCATGCTTTGGTACCGGCTAACTGGATGCCTTAACGAGTCAAAAATTGTGACCTGACTACGATCTAGCTCGATAATCACAAGGATCCTGTGATAACTATATATAAAAATATATATCAATGTATCTAATTAATTAGTTGTAACATCGTGTTATGAAAAAGGATTAGAACGAGTCAGTGCGAAATCACATACTCATAGTTCCATGGTAGATATATCTGTGAATGAAAATTTTGAACCATGAGAGCGTCGTAAACCGTGTTCTCTATGATTGTTGGCGAGTGCATGAGCATCTTCTGGTTGACTTTTAATGGGTCGATGAATCCTCCGTCAAATATTTTCTTCCTTCTAAATCTTTATATCTCCATTCTGCATAAGATGGATATTTAGTTAATTGTGCTAGCAAGATAGTATAGCACGAGGGATTTTTGCAAAGGAAACACTTGCAGAACCCAACAGCTCATCAGGCCCACGTTGAGGGCGTCGGTCTAGTAGAGTTCGTACATCACCTCCCATTCGATAAAAAATGAACCTTCCACGTGGAAACAATCTTCTTGCATATACTTGACATCGAACGCAACTAGACCATTATTGTACGCTTCCAACTACCAATCATGGAATTGACGCATCTTTGTTGGTAGCTGGACAAGGTCCTCCCGCTTAACCAAAGCCCCGCCCTTAGAGAATTTCCATCTTGTCACTTCCGCATACTCGATATTCTTTATGCCCATTGGTTGCTCTGGAGCAAATCGAGTTTCTTCGAAGAATTTTTCATCTCCTTGGCCTTCTGCTCAGCTGATTGCTCAGCTACATTGTTCCTTTTCTTGCGCTTTAACAATGTCCGCTTGTAGTCTGATACAAGAGGTTTGGCTTTTGAATCCTTCAGATTTTTACTTGTTGCCATGGATCTGTACCATTCGTCGGTAAAGGGCTAAATCTTCTTGGGAGGTGATTTTTATATTGAAATGTGCAGCAACATGATCTCTTAGTTCCTCATCGAGCTCCTCTGTTGTCTTTTCGTACGACAACTTTGGAAGTGGTGCTCACTTCTTAGGAAGCGGAGCTAGCTTCTTGGGAGCTGGTGGCCGAGTAGTCTTTCTTGTTTTGGCTATCACCTTCTTGGGAGCTACTAGCCGATGAGGTGATGGACTTGGACTTACATCGGGTTGTTCTGCAGGAGATGTTGGGGGTGAATCGCTGATGTTTGCAGGTGTCTGCGGGGTTGGGCTTCTTCTGTCATGGTCCTGGAGGTCTCTCCGTGGAGAGGACAGCTGGAATGTCCCCATTCCCCTCCGAGCCCACCTGAAGCACAGCTGCTCCACCCTGCAGAGGGCGGACTGATGACATTCGGAGGCGGTCCCTGGCCCGACTCTAGCTGCTAGCTCAAGACTAACTAGATCTATTTACGAATCTCTTCTTGCATCTTACATGTCCCTTTTTGCTTGGTCGAGCGCCCCGACTAACTGCATTTGCCTCTGCAGTGCCTGTCGAGCCTTGCCTCTCTGACGACTCCTATAGATCTTGGTGTCCTCTAAGATTCCAATCCTCCGTGAGACCACGCCTTTACATCGTGTACGCCTAGGGTGCTCCAGGTTTTGTATGGCCCTTGTTAGCTCGTCGTTCTTCCTATTTAGCACGAAGGTGCCTTGGGATGTCTCCTCGAATGATTCAACAAGCCTTGTGACCAATTCCCTCAGCTAGGGACCAAACACCGCCTTCCCGTCATCATCAACATGGCCATCGTGAGCATAGAACCAATCCCTTGCTCTTTTCGTCGGCCACTGCAATGGTATGGGTACGACACCCTTCGCCAATAGCTCCTGTTTCCGCCTCTCCCATTTAGGTAAAGCAATACAGTAACCACCCGGGCCCAGGTGATGGTGGTAAACCTTCTTGGATGCATTCCTCTTGTTTTTCTCACTCATATTTTGACCTTCTTGAGATTTCTTGTTTTCCACGAACGCATCCAGTGTTCTTCCAACTTTCATTACTTGTTGTAGTCTGGCGTCTCATCCTTTTGGACATACTCCTGGATCAACTTTTTTTTTGAAAGTCTGAAATGCGATGACCATCTTCCTGAATGTGTAGCGTTTGCCATTCTCTTCGGTATCCTCAGGGAATGTGAATTGCTCCTTTATATCTACTCGGAGCAAGTTCTTCGTCTGTAGGGACCTGTTCCCATTTCACTATTCTAATGGGCACGTGGTCCCTAACATGGATGCCGCATGCTGAATTGAACGACGTAATTGAAGTGGTGGGTGTAATAGGTGCACCATCCCCGCCGACTTCGGTGACCACGTGCCTTGCCCTTGACTTCTTTCTGGGACCTTGCAGACGTGCTTGCCTGCTCAATTGATCGATCTGAAAGTATAGTATAACCATGAAATGTTCAGAATATCGTCTATGCATGATAGTGGAACCGATGACAAATGCATCTGTAAGATTTAGCTCGGTGGACTGATTGGCCTCGTTGGGCTCTGCAGCCTCGACGTCCTCATCCAAGAGGGGTTCGCGCTCCCCTAAATTATACGAATCATATCCCGCAATAAAAGATCGCAAGATCTCATCAGCATCATAACCATCGTCATCCATCGTAGTTTCTAACTCTAGAAGAAGACATCTCTACTCTCTACTATTATAAAGCACCTAATGGTCGTGGTGGTCGTAGTTCGAACTTAGAATCCGGATCGTCCATATCGCCTTGAATATTCTGCTTCGTCCGATATGCCTTGGCGAAACCGCCTGCCAACCCTAGCCACACC
>SPJY01027166.1:0-10911 GCA_005191435.1 Raddia distichophylla | reverse complement strand
ATATATTGAAGGGAGATTCAGTCTGAAGTAAATGCTCAACCATTGCTATGTTGGTTATTTTGTCAAAATAATTGTGCTAAAATCTGTGCAGTCACCGTTCATGTTAAGTTGCCAACATGGCCACTGGGCTATTGTGGATATACATCTTGACTGCTTTCTAATTCACAATGATGTGATTTTATTCCCAATTTATCTTATCCTTATCATTCGTTCTTTCTTTTCAGGGTCTAGTTCCACGAGCAAAGTTGCTATTGTCCCTTGGAAGTACATTTTTTCTTGGATTTGGTCCTTTGATTATCGTCACAGTTTCTCTTTTTGCTGTCCTTTATGTGGTGAGACCTCTAATATTTCCTGTGTGTTCACACCGTCACCAAGTCATATGTGCACCCACCCCTAATTTCATTCTGTCTAGCATTCCATGGACTATTTTATGACATGGCATGCATGTTCTTGTAAAGTTTTAGGGCGTGACCAATGGGGGATCTAATTTAGGCCGTCATAGTATTGTAGCAAATAAAATAGAAGAGATGGAAATGTAGATGAATAGTGGCTGAATAGTGCTAGGCCGACATAAGTTAGGTTGGGTTGGTGATGCCCTTAGGAAATCAGTGTTGATATCTGACATTATGATGTATTTTTAAAAAAAACAATTGAACACTTTGATATCTTATATAAATTTTATTGTAGCACTCATGCTATAATTACACAGAAAATGTCATCTATACAAATTATTCTGTTGCAGATAGATTACCTTGTTAGAACAGTGTTGATGATTTTGAATCTATGCAAGAAACAAAAGAATAACTAATTATAAAAATTACATAATTGCAGTAGTTCATGAACACTGTGTTGATGATTTTGAATCTATGCAAGAAACAAAAGAATAACTGAGTGTAAAAATTACATAGTTGCAGTAGTCCTTGATTCTTCTTTTCCCTTGATCAAATACACAGAGGAATCTTTTTTTTACCTAGTGGCCGTTGCTAATGCACATTACTGAGTGTTTTGTCTTACTGAGTTTTGTACATTATTTATAAGCAAACTGACACTATGGTTGGCCTGATTTTCTAATTGCAGTATTTTGGGCCAAGTTTTGTACATGATGCAAGCAATACGTCCGTATCACCCCCACCATACGTAGATCCATACGAGCTACTGGAAGATGAGAGGCTCTCCCGGCCGTCTCCACATGTGTTCTAAGTCTGAAGGATGCAAGAACATGGATCATAAATGATCACGCATAGCTCGATATTTTTTTTCATTCACTAGAGTACTAGACATGCAGTTGTAAATGCTAAGCTAGTTGTAGACGTATTTAACATTCACGTAATATAAAAAAATCTTTCGTATTGTGGTGATTTTGGCAGAAGTCCATAAAACAATAGGCATGGCACCTTTTCTTGAACTATTTATTATGACCATTTGTCCTTCGAGACAAATGTTTCGTCATCTGTAAGCTATTTCTTGATTAGCTCTAAGCATCATTATAAAGCTCTCAAACCTAACAAAATGTTCTAAGCCTCTTTTGGAAGTTGTGTGTTCATGCCAAATTGTGTAACGGTCAAACATGCTGTGCAACTTACGGATCAGAGTCGACGTAGACATCAAAATTGGGTTTTAAACGTGCTAACTGATTTGAGCGTGCAATCGAAAAGAAAATGCGTAATTAGCTTCAAATATCCACTAGATCTATAAAAGTTTGAACCTAAAACATGAGGAAGGAAATAGATCCAAACAAGAGTAATGGATAAAGAAATTATGGAATTGATTCTCTCACAGCCGATTGGGTCCCTACAGAGTTGCCAAATGATTTTTTGATGCCCTAGATTTCTCCTCCTCTCTCTTCTCTCCCCCTCCCTCCCTCCCCACGTCTCTCTCTCCTCCACGTGGCCACGTGTGCGCCCCTCCTCCTCCCCTCCTGCTGCCACCCTAGCCGGGGGCGCCCTCGCCACCGGCCGCTCCATCACCAACTCCCTCCTGCCGCCATGTGCCCGTGCCGTCCCGCCTACCCTAACCCGGTCAGCGCCTTCACCACCTACCACCACCGCCCCAAACCGCCTTCACCCCCTCCCACGACTCTAGTGCCACCGCCGTCTTCACCGCCACCCTCACTCCATTCCCAATCAATCGCTAGGCTGTTGTCTCTCCCGGCCATCCATCTAAGCTCAGTGGCACGGAGAAGCCCACCCCAATCCCAAATCCTAACCCTAACCTGAAACTCGCGGTGGCGGCGACAGCGGCAATCACCAGGGACAAAGAAGAAGGCAGCGTGGCGGTCGTCAGTGAGGAGAAAGATGACGGTGGTCGCAGGTGCTCCCCCATCTCTCTCGCCCTCCCCTCTAAATTGACTGCGCCTGAGACAAGGGAGGCAATCGCCTATGTGAGTGAACTACCAACAAGACCACCGCCAGTAAGCAAATTCGTTAATTTATAGTTTTCTAGATCAAAAAGACCAATCTATTTTGGTATACCTAACAAATACATTCCTCTTATAGTATAGCCTGCGTCCAATTTTCGCTTTAAAATTTTGTAAGAAGAACCGATGAAGTTAGAAAAAATACGTAAGTTGGCTATTGGCCAAACGGGCCCTACAGTCTACACTCACACGGGTAATAATCGCTAGCCATATGCAATGTGATAAAAAAATTTCGCGTCGCTACATCATATGCTTCCAGAGCTAGCGTAAGCAAAAAAATGCCATAAATTTGGTTGCAAACAAGCTAGTACAATCAAAAGAAAAAAACGACGCATGAATGGTTAATTAATGGTCAGTTGGTTTTTCAGAGAGAAAATAATTAAACTAGAGGATCACGTATCCGACGTTCCTTTTAATTAATTAATCACAATGCAAACGTCAATAGCGGTATGAGCTCACAAGTTTTCTACCCAAACGCACATCTATAACTAAAGGAAAATGTATTAATTTGGTTACGAACTATGTCCGACGTCTGATCAAATTGATCTTTGATTAAAAGTAAAAAGTATCTATTCGACGCTAACCTGCTCTCAGATGTCACTTCTTTTTGTCTATTATATCGACCCTGCAATCTGCCAGGTATGCGCGAAACCCTCACGTTGAAAGAAAAAATTGTCTACATGAATAAGATGCGCCTCAAAATTATCTATAACTTTCGTGTTGAACATAGATTCATTTAAGTAACAAAAGACCACGAAAAACATAGACTACTGACTCATGCTTCATTTCGAGCCGTGCCGGCCTAAGCATAGCTCGGACAATCGGGGCTGGGCCGTGTGCCCCGTTGTGCCTGGTTTCCAGGCTTGGAACGGCATGCCATTTGGATCGTGCCCGCCCAACCATTTTTTCCGTGCCATGTTGTGCTTCGGGCTGCATTTTTCGGGCTGTGCCTTGGCCGAACCAGTCGACCGGCCCAAACTCTCAACACTACTTATCCCAACACATCCACCATACATACAGCGCATCGTAACGTTGCGTATTAGTGTAGTAAATTTTGTTATTTTTATATAGCCTATATGTTGTGATAATTTGTAACGATTTTTTCGTGGCTTTCGGTAGTCCTTCCAAAGATGCTAAAACTATTTATTATTATTTTTTATAATTTTTAGACCTCTTTTTTAGTGCTCTCAAATTTGCTACAGTAATACGCCAACGCAACGATACGCTGAAAAGAACAAGGCTTTAGACACATGCTACAGATACGTCTAAACATATACTAGAAAACTGTAAGCGAACATCTAGACACACACGTTTACGTACACACTACTAATAATTTTAAAAATAAATGTTAGAAAAATATGAGAACCGGGATTAAACCCTGGACTTAGCTCCCACAGCACAGCTGGGCTGTGTTCTCATAGTGGCCAATTATTCAGTCAATTTGGATGGAGAGGCTGATATATTTCATTGAAAGCTGCTACTTCATCACTGTCAAGTCTCCCAGGTTTTATCACTCGGAGTCTCGGATAGCTCCAATCTGGTACTTGTTTGTTGCCCCATAAGCTTGTTTGTTGACTGGATCATTGAAAGCTGCTGCTTCGGCTGATTAAGTAACGGATCACGCATCCAACGTGAGTGTTAATTAAATCACCAAGGGTCTTAATTAATTGCTGTTAATATACGTCTTGCCCTATAATTTCTTAAGGCAGCTAACTGCTACGCGCCTATAAATAGCTGGATCCATGCAAGCACTACCCTCAAGCACAAGCACAAGCACAGCTCTGATCACTAGATCACTCTCCCAGCACTAAACAACTTAATTAATCAAGGCGCGAAATGGCCGGCAAGAAGAGCCTCAAGAGCAGCAGTGCAGCGATCATGTGCATGCTGATCTTTGGCCTTTTTGTTTCAATCAATGGGGAGTGTGATTGTTGCATAAGCAACGCAGCAAAGCTCTGTTGTAGTGCTTGCATCTTGGCAGGCCAATCCGATTTTATCTGCAAAAACACTTGTTGTTTCCCCTGTGCTGTTTCAGACGGTAAACTCACTAAACTCAGCCCTTTATGATCAATGTATTATGTATTTATTATCTATTAACCTATTGCCCATAGCTAGGCGACGGGTTATTGCATTGAATGTTAAGTACAAATTACGTGTGTATGTTTAATTTGGTAGGAGAAGCAAGCGTCGCGGACTATTGCAAGGTAGGATGTACATCCTCCATGTGCAGCGACATAGGTAAAACAATCATTAATTGTGCATGCATACTTATCTTTCTATTAGTTATTTCCTAGCCTAGCTACGAAATTAACAGTTTCTAACAAAAATCGTATGCTTTTGGCAGCAGTTGGTAGCAACCAAGAGAAACAAAGTGAGATGGAGCGCTGTCACAATGCATGCCACCAGTTCTGCACCAAGGATGCTAAAGTAGCAACGGTTGATGCTTGATCAAAATTAAGCATGACAACTATCTCTCATGAGAATGTTGGTTGATGCCATGGTCGTGCTCTATTAAGCTTTATCTCCAATAAATTGTTGGATGTGTCATGTATATCCAACCCGTGGGACTGAACGATGTGTTCGTCTTATCGTATATGTAAGCTCGTTTCGATCGATCTATTTCAAATAAGGCCATAAGTACGGAAATTAAGGCCATCGTAATTGTACTGCATATTTATATTTGTGCCCAACCTTGGCAATTTGACCACAACTTGATTATTTAATTGTCAGTGTCATTATTTCAATTCATTATTTACTATTTACGCATTCCTATGTTATTATATATGTCTTTTTTATGGTCAACAGAACAAACAACTTATTGAACTTGCTAATTTGTTGTGTTTGTTTGGCTGCATGGCGGAACAGAGTTTTTTCATTGTATATCCTATGGGTCAATCCCATGAGGTTTTTCACTATCGTTTTCGGCTATGACAGATTTATATGGGATCTCTATAATGGACCACCTCTACGCCCCAACACTTTCTGGGCCGTCCGGACAGTTTGCAGCCCACACCGCCCGCACGTCTCTGTACTACTCAACACTTAAGTCTTAAGTGCCTACTGCATGCCAAAGTGGAGTTGATTCTCTTGTTGTCCAGTAGAACACCCGATTGGGGCCATCCACTAGAAAATTCAGAAACGTTTTTCACAACTCCTAATGGAACCCAGTGAACCACCGTCCGATTTTCTTATGAGTTTTGTTGTTCCTGAACAAGTGACATATGCTAGATAACACACACAAACAATAATGCGACTATAAAATCTAAGGTACATATCAATAATTAAAATAAATCCTTTCATACAAAAATAAATTTAAAAATTCATGCATATTTCAATTTAAAACGTTCCAACACACTTTCATCTTACTTTCGCTCCTGATACAACCATTTAATATCATAAACGTATTCCTAAAATAATCCATAATATATTAACATGTCATGCATCTACGTTGTTCCATGTTTAATTTTATGGATTTTACATTTTTTCATAAATTACCCTACTATCAATATCATTAATCTAATTAACCTAAATTAGCAATCTTGTATCATGGGCGGAGGCTTAATGCCATCGAGACTTAGGTTTTGTTTTTTTGAGCTGATCTGAATGACTAAACAGCTGAACGACTGAGATGACTTAATTTCGAGAGCTTCTCGAGGTAGTCTCGAGATTCAGATCCATTTCGTTTGACTTGCTTTTTAAAGTGTTAGGACCCTCCTTCAAAACAACGAAAGAACGAACTCAAAAAACTCAAAGCATATATGTCATTTCAAAACGTAGATAAGTCATTAAGCTGTTAAGCCGTTAAGCTGAAAAGAACAGGGCCTAAAGCACAACATTAAAAAAAGCCTGAAAGGTACCTTCTAAGAACGGTGGTGTCTTGGACGAGGCAGGCGTGGCGACTAGAAGGGGAGGTGGCAACAACGGTGTGGACAAGGAGGAGACGAGGATGGGACGGCGGCAACAAGAGGAAGGGCAAGTGGCAGGGATGGGGGTGGTAGTGTCAATGACAAAGCAACTGCAGTGGGGTCTGCATGGGGACGAGGTGGGGACGTGGCAGCAGTGATGAGAGGAAGGGGAGGAACGATTCGGCAGTGTCCAGTGGGGGGTGCGGACGATGTGGTGGAGCAAGAGGGCGGGACGACTGCGGCGTGGACGTATGGGGCGACTGTGGCAAGAGGAAGGGGACGTGGTGACAGCGATTGGCAAGAGTTCAGGACTTAAGTACAAAATGCCTAACTCCTAAGCAAGAGGAAACCTTTAATGGATGTTTATCTCAATGTCCACGAGGATATCGTCGAGAGAGCCCTGTGTAACTGTCGACCTAGGGCCACTAGAAGATACTCTCTCAGCAGGCAAAAACAAAACTGTCAAGAGATGCCTATCTCTCTAGAGGGCTGGTTCTGTATAAGTTGCCGAGTGAGATTTCTTGATGGCCTCTATATATTGACTACCTTAGTGAAAGGACGGTCTCGCTTGATAGTTTTGTCATAAGCCGCAAAGAAAGATATCTCTCTCGAGCCCTTTGAGACCCTAACAATGGTCAACACACCTTATTTAATTTTGTCTTTCAATTAGTGGGGCTAATAAGGGGGCACAATAACTAATGTTGGTTCGTATGTCACTCAACATGATCATATATGATTTTGAATTATTAAACCATCTAAGTTGTCCATCCACATGTAAATACTCAAATGAGGTAAAATGTCACGCAATGTACATGTTATATGTGAAGGGCGCGGTTAGAAATTTGAATGGAATTCAACTCAATGTCATAATAACCATAATTCAATATACAAATACAAACAAATAAGCAAGCGTATCACGTTATTTCCAAATTTTCTTTTCACTTTTCTCCGTTAGTTTTCTATTAGTAAGGTGGCAAAATACACACTAAATCGGGCAGCATTCCTGGCTAATAAACTAAGGTTTACCTCATCTCCTCTAAGGCTGGCAACTGGCAAGCAATGCAATTAGGGTTGCAAACAAGTTAATACAATGAAAAGAAAAAAACGACGCCTGAATGGTTAATTAATAGTCAGTTTGGTTATTCAGAAACAAACCAATATAAAACTAGAGGATCACGCATCCGACGTGCCTTTTAATTAATCACCATGTATCAACTTACAGATTTTCTTCTCATATGCATATCTGTAATTAAGGAGAAAGCATTAGTTTGATCGAACTATGCTTACTAGAACAAATTGATCCCAAAACAATATATCATACACACATGGACGTCAAAATTTGAAAACCAGATCAATATGGTGCTTTCACAAATCAACCAATAGTGTTAGAAGAGGTTTTGCTGATATGGACGTCCACAAGTACCACTTTACCGATGTGGGTGCTAACGTGATAAACAACTAATGGCATCGGTCTCTCACTTTCACTTCTCTTTCACTCTCTCTTGCCTCTCTCACTTTGTTCCTTTCTCTTTGCTGCTAGCAGATAGTATAATGTTACAACAGAATAGGTGTTACGCGTGAAACATCGTGGAAAACATAGTGGGAAACACATGAAGCACTTGTAAAATACAACTTGAAGCACTCATGAAGACAACACACATGAAATGCTCAAAGTCATAACACACTGTATGAAACACATAAAACACCACATTTTTCAGCTACACTATTGCAATAGTATACCGAATTCGAATTCCTGATAAAGGAAACATGTACTTTATTCTTTCTCTCGTATGTAATATTGATTGTGGGAGCCTCCCCATTTATATATAGACCTCAACTAGGGTTTAACTATGGGCCGCATGGTCCTCAAAATTAAAGAACCCGATCAATATGGTCCTTCACAGGTCATTATTTTATAGTTTGCTATAGCCAATTTTCCCTTATAAGTTATGTAAGAAAAATAGACAAAGGACAAGGATGGTAAGGTTGGCTATTGACCAAACGGACCGGTAGTCTATGCTTACATGAGTTATCATCGCTAGCTATTTGGGTTAGAACGGATGTCAAGAAATGCAATATAGACCTTATTTCTTTCGGCTTAAATTAAATTAAATTAAATTAAAATTTATTATCTTTTATAAGCCAGATGATATAATATTTTGTAGCTATTTTTGTGTCATTTTAAATAGTTTTTTTTTAGAGTTCATAAAATATTTTTTCATAATTTTTAAACTCTTTAAAACATCTTTCGTGATGTCATAAATTTGTTACAGTAAAACTCAACTTAACTTTAAGCTAAACAAGGCCATGGCCCATCATCACAATCTTCACGTTGCTAGCTACATCACCTGCCTCAGGACCGTAGACATATAAAACAAGCAATGATCAAGCATTAGGTAGAGTAGGTGATTAATTAATGGCCGATCGTTAATTAATGGCCGGGTAGTTGGTCAACCAGAGACAAATTAGCTAAATAGAGGATAACTCATCCGACGTGGCTTTTAATTAGTAATCCCATTGCAGGCGTCAATAGCGGTATCAACCCACTCATTTTCTATATGCAAGCGTCAATGATTAACAATGCCTACGAACGTCACTCATAGCTGGCTTTATACATACACGCTCCCAAAATTACCCCGCTAGTCTATAAAAACTTACTGTTTTGACATTAACACTTTCTTCAAAATATAAGTTCAATCTTTAATTAGCATTACCATTTATTTATAAAATTAGAAAATTTATATAATACTTGTATGATTTACACGTGTTCAATCCAAATAAAATGAAAGATTTTTATAGATAAAACATCATGTGTTTTGCGAAGTAAATGGAGTAATTAACAGGGCACTCCTATCATGAGGACACTGGCGTGGGCCATGGGAACGACACCCTCCCCTTTAAAAGTTACTGTTCAAAGGTACTCCCTCTAGTTATAAAAACTTGTCGTTTTGAACATTATCACGGTCTTTAAAATACAACTTTCACGTACCATTGCAGTTTATCTAAAAAATTCACAATCATTTATTGAAGTACTTTTCACACACATATATATTGGGTCCGTTAAGACCTGGGGAGCCCTTTCTCTGCGTTTTGGCCGATACGTGGGCCGTTTGCAGTGGGCTCTAAATCCTAACAGTTTGAAAGATTTTTATAGATAATATTTTAAAAATTTGAGTTAAACATGTCTAAAACAATATGTTTTCGTGAAGCGGAGGGAATATTTCCTAGGGACCAGGCACTTGAAATCACCATGCATACGTCAATAGTTAACAAGGCATACGCACGTCACTAGGGAGCAGGCACCCTCATCTCTTCATCACTTCTCCTCTCACACCTCGTCCACCGCTCCCATCTACCTACATCACCACCTACTCCTCCTCGTCACCGAGTATGGCAGTCATCACCGGAGCTTCTACGTTGAAGTTAGCGTTTGGGTTAGGACTAGGGTGTACTGAGCCTCCAAGGGTTTAGAGGGTGGCTAGAGAGGTAGTGGTCCAGCGGTAGGTGGGGATCATGCATGGATATGACGGCGAGCAGGGCCGTTCCTGAGTTTTTGGGGGCCCAGAGCGAAATTATAAACGGAGGCCCCATAACACAAGTATCAAATATTTTTATACGCGTGTGTTTATGCCGTCTACCATTTTATCTAAATACTCTTAATCCATGCATGCATGCAATCACACACACATAACTGCAAAGCCCATTTTAGTTCTTGTGGCATCGAATCAGGTTGCTTAATTAAGAGGAGGGCGAGCTAGCATGTACACAGAGGAGGACATGTTTCATTAGGATCATAATTTGAGCTCAAGGTCCAGATCTTGTGGATCATCTGAGTTCATACTCATCGATGAGTCTGTCGATTGGTTTAGGTCGTGATGTCTCTTCAAGAAAAGCTCCTACGATTATGGACAACAATGAATTACGTACAGAGTAATTAACACACTAAAATGGTAAGTAGTACTGGGGGGTGGGCCCCTGGGCTTGGGGCGCCCGGGGCGTAGGCACCGCTCGCCCCCCCTCAGGCACGGCCCTGATTGCGAGGTGCCGTTGGCGGCACCATAGCCACATAGATGGGCAAAGGTGTAATGGTGGCTGTCATGGGTTCATCGACACATGAAAGCTTGGATATTAGGGTGGGCGGGGTTGCAGAAGGACGGGGCAGAGCGGTGAGGTGGCAAGAGCGTTGTTGTTTGTAGATAGGTGGTCAAATGGAGTCATCGACGGTGGTTGAGGTGTGCTAAGTACACAGTAAGAGAGCAAAAGATGTACGGTGGCACCGAAGCTATGGAAGAGGAGGAAAAGTAGCAACGCTAATGTCGACACAGTTGGTGATAATCTTGTAAGGCCTATAAATTCAACCCTAACTCCCGAAATACCTTGGATCACCTCGGCACTGCAGTCTCAAAGCCCTCATCATCGTCGCCGCTGCTCGTCGCCGAGGTGAGCCGCCACATCGCCCCTCCTCTTCACCCCCTCGGTCGCCGATAGGAAACAATTCCGTTAATTAATTAATGGCCGATTCTTCATCCAATTTGCTGTCAATTTAGAGAGGCTGATATGATAATTAACTGATCACGCATCCAACGTGAC
>SPJY01027149.1:567571-584528 GCA_005191435.1 Raddia distichophylla | reverse complement strand
ATCGGAAATTGAATATATGTTGTGAATTGGTTTATTTTGCAGGTTGAAACTGAGGGATTTTATAAAATTGACGGCAATATTTGCTGCCAATATAACAGTATCGACGACCTTATTTAAGCCGTCGATACAGACCAAGGGTAATGTCGGCGGCCTTATTTGAGCCGCCGACATAGACCAAGGGCAATGTCGGCGGCACACATAGATGCCGCCGACATAGCTATGTACCAGAGGGGCCTGGGAGCTAACCAGGAAGGAGCTGTGTCAGCGGCCTTTCAGTTGGCCGCCGATATAGTTTTAGACACGTGTCGTCTTGTCGCTCGTGACATGGACCCCCACAAGTCAGAGCGTCGTGATAGGATCGGACCGTTTGCCAAAGTCTATGTCGGCGGCTACAAAGGCCGTCGACATAAACCAATCGCACCGGAGCCCTTCCCCAGGTTTCAGATTTGTCGGCGGGGTCGCCGATAAAATTCAGCTGTGTTGGCCAAGTAGGGTCGGCGACCTTTTGTCGACGGCTAGGAAAGATGTCTAAGCACTCTGCTATATATATATGAAAACTTGAAAAGGCTCGACGTCACATGAAGATAACCGTCATTCCCATGATCTAGGACTGGCTCATGATTACCGGCCCATTCTAGACGTGCTACCTCGTGCAATCTTGATGTCGATAGAAAATTGCCGTAAAACCCACGTGGATGTGTGCTATATGAAGGGAACTAGAAGCACACTCGTTGTATATTAGTAGCTACGCTACTATATAGCGCGTAGTGCAGAGCTCACCCCGCGGTGGCCACGTTGCCCGCAAATCGTCGGCTGTCCGATCGCCTCGCGTGTCTCCCGTCCTAGCCATCCGATTCGAGCCTCTCGGAGGGTCCGTTTGCAAAAAAAAAACCCCCTGTGTTTTCTGATTTCCTGTCCGTGTCCCCCCTCCCCGTTCGCATCGGAGTCCTTTCCGGTTCGTCCCGTTTGCCGTCCACCCCCTCGGGTTTACCTTTTGCGCTTCGTAGATGCACCCGGTTTCGTATGGAATTACCCGCTTTTGCCACTCGCCATCCCGAGTCCCCAACCCTAGCCTCCCTGCTCCCCCTCGCTGCCCGCGCGGCCGCGCCCCCCCTTCTCTCTCCCTTCGCTCCGCGTCTTGTTTTCGTTCCCCGCTCACGCCGCCGCGGTTCGCCCCTCCCCCTTCGTCGTCCTGTTCCCTCGCCGTCCTCTTTGCCCTTGCCCTCTCACGCTGCCGCGCTTAGCTCCTTCCTCCTACTCGTGCCATCCCCTAGCCGTCTCTGCTCCCTCCCCTCCCTGTAGCGCCGCCGCCCTTATTCTCTTCGCCGCTGCTGTTGCCGTCGCTGCCTCCTCGCTTACCGCCGCCGCTCCTTAGCTCGCGCTGGCGCCTCTTCCTTTCTCCCGACTCGGCAACTAAAGGGCCAGCCAGTACTTCCCTGTTCTCGTCACGCACGCCACAACCGCATCGGCTCCTGCCGACCGGCGGGAAAACAAGCTGGTTCCTGGCTTGGTGCTGAGGCATGCGGCAGGCCGGCGGCCAACCACGGGTCCGACTGGTGATCCTTAGTCTCATATTCCGATCCATTAGGGACGGTTCCTAGGCATTTGATTGATTTATGTGTGAATCGAGGCTCGAATTGAAGTTATGCGCTCAGATCTGAATGAGTTGAGTCCAGATTGATCCTCATACAAAGTTTTACGGCAAGGATTTCAATGGGCTGCATCAAATTTTATGGTTTTTTTTTTATCCAAATCAAGCCCAGTTCAAAATTTTTGGCTTAGATTTGGGGATTTTCTATACATAGGATGCCGGCGCCCTCCGTGCTATATTGTCTAGAGGAATCTGAGCTTGCATCCTACTCTCACAAGTATTATGTTTGTGAGAAGGTAAGACCCCACCGGGTTTGTGATTCTTGTCATAAACAGGTTTTTGCTGATTTATCTGGAGGGATGAGGGGTGCAGCTAGCTGCTGAGCTGATGGTTCAATCCTTTTATTACCATGTCTGTGTCATGTCGCAGACCATGAGATGGCCGTGAGAAAAAGCTGGTCAGAATCTCACACCATGCATCACAATGTAAGCAATTACTGTCAATAAATTAAGGACCTAAAACTACCAAAGCAGTGTAGCCTCAGAGATTAGCAAATGGGATGCAAGACAAATGGCATTCAGAAACCAAAATTAATATCAGGATGTACAATGATTAAGACCCAAAATTAATAAAAGTGTAGTACCTTGAAAAGGTAGAGGAATTCGAGTGATTAAACATATCCTTTCCCCTGATATTTTTATTTGTGTAACCATTAAGACAGTGTTTCTTTCATAAGTTGGGTCTCTACAAAGTGAGAGGGGCAAGATTCAGTATAACCAGTTGCAGCACCCTTTGAATCTTCACTGAAGGTATTTTTTTATGACTGTATTATGTTCTATAATTTAAGACTTGCATTTTCTATCCGTTGTTGGTTGGGCAATAGTCAAAAATTTTTTTTTGCAGGATTCTTTGGATGGCATGAACCTGCATTAGCAATCCTCAAGGCATTATCCATTATCTGCCCAGCAACCCTTGCAGAAGTAATACCATTAAGGCATTTGGAACGCACATCGTTTTCAGGTGAAATCACACTTGAAGTTTACTAGTGTTACACACATTTCCAGTTGGAGCACCTATACGAGGTAAAATCACAAGAATTATCAAATTAGATGTGCAACGTAGACATTATATGAATGATAATAGAGCAAAGGAAAAGCAAAGGTCTAGCAACCATGTCCAGATTCCTTACCATCATTAACCCTCAATGCATGTGGTTTTGTGCTTGCTCCACCAAAATAACCATTATGTAGCTTCAATTCTCTACATGAACCAGCCCCATCATCTGTCATGGTCTCTGGTAATTTCTCAACACTCTGAATTCCAGTCTCCCTCTTGCTACCAGAGCTCTGGCCAAGGTAAACAACCTCCTTAGTGTTAGGCACAGAAAAACTCCAATAACGAAATTAAAAGAGACACCAAAATTCATACAAGATTAGTTTTGATGAACTCTTACTTTTAGTACATAATGTTGTCGACATAAAGAGATAATGTTGTAGATAAAGCTGTGCAGCAATGAAAAAAACATCATTCAAAATGAGCGTCTTTAGATATTTTGCTTTCGGACTTTTTGTTTGTTTAACTTTCTTGGGCTTGCTGCTTTGCAGAGGTGCCATTCAAAATGTGCTTTGATATCAGTTAAAGAAATAAGGTATAACTCGGCTCAGATGCTCACCTGGTCATCACATTCATTCTCACTGGTTTCTTCTGTCTTTGAGCCATTAGCATCCTTTTCACTTATACGATTGTTGGCTGCATTGTTTTCCGACGCATTTGTTTGGCTATTCATTTGCTATAAAATAATTTAATCACTCTGAAAAATATAGAGATTGACGATATATAACCATTGTCTCCGGAAAACGCAAGGCCTATGTGAGGAAAACAAACATAGAGTTTCAGAAAAGCTAATGAATATAACCGCTACAAAAACCATTAATGTATATAGAGATTGACGATATCACTCTGAAAATAACTACTGTTGATTTCTTTGCAGGACTACCACCGAACAACACCCCCCCTGCGCGCGCGCGCAACAGCAACCACAACAATGAGGAAGCTGTTCCAGGCTCCTAAAGATACATAACTGTTCAGTCTAATGCCACCTTACGCACCAGCAACAGCAAGATTTTGTACTTTCAGCCTGTATCATTCTGGCTTCTTTGCATGGTCTCCCCCATCTCACTGTAGCCAGTTCCTCACGCTACAATGTCAAATACCTCATATTTTGGACACCATCTTCTCTTTTGAGTATGTATATGCCCGCACATCTGGTAGTTCTACTCGCCCAGCAGACTACAAAGCTGCCTGAACATCCTTATGAACATCATCTGCAGAACATCTTTGTGTATCATAAGTTCCTGTCCAAAAAAACACCTGTTTTGTATATTCTGCACAAAGTCTCCAGAACAGCTTCCATTGTGTGATGCAATTTACACTCTATTTTTAGCATATTGATTCCAGAGGTAGTTACAGCATAACAAAGATACCATTGATATCTTTGTTATTAGCACGAAAATTGAGCAAAGTTGATAAACTTGAGAGTGTGCAACGTCCTGGATGTCCCAAGCGACGGTGCCACACTTCTGCATTGGTAATGGACGTCTGAGCAGAAAAAACCATAGGCGAAGCAGCGTGACTGGAGCCGATGAAGGGATACAGGGCGCCGGAGCTATTCGATGAAGGGACACAGGATTGCTTTCCTGGTGTGAAGATCCTTTACAGAAAAACCATATGCGTCAATTCAATGGTGCAGGAATTATCTTGAGCAAATTTGCACACCGATATAAGATTCTCAACCATATTGGGGCTGTGAAGAATATTTGACCGATAGAAGGTAGTAGTTGGGGCCTGTAAAGTGGTGGAACCAGTGCCATGGATAAGAAGAGAGGATCCATTACCAACAATAATGCGAGGTGAATTAGCCAATGATGAAGGACAATACAGGGAGATATTACCAGGGTCCACCTCTATGTGTGATGTGGCGCCGGAGTCCATGAACCACTCGCCGTTGTTGCTGAATTGATGAAGAGAAGCTGCGTGCCGTGCCTAAATCAGATTGTTGGTGTCCCAGGTTGATGGAAGAACAGGCGCTGAGGTTATTTTTTTTTGAACAAAGGACAGGAGAACTGCCTTGTATTGATCAAAAGGAGAAAAAATATACAGGATGGGGGGATTTCCCCTCCCCCCAGGGGGAAACAAGTTGAAAACTACGCTTAATTACACGGGAACTAAGGTTGCACCAGCTGCCTCCCAGAGATGCAGCTCGTCGATCAGATGCTGTAGGGACAGAAGGCGGGGTTTCTCTTCCAAACGGAAGATGCGGTTGTTACGCTCGATCCAGAGGTGCCAAAAGGTGGCAGAGATGATCGAGAGGATTCCGTTATTGCTCCCGAATCGTAAGGCTATGCTTTCCCACCAATCGCTGATGCAGACCTCCCCCCTCGTGGCTGGATTGAGAGCGGGGTTGTTGAAGATCTCAGCTAGCCTGCTCCAGATGAAGGAGCTGAAATTACAATGCAGGAATAGGTGGTCTGGAGTCTCCAAGTTCCTTCGGCAAAGGGTGCAGAAATACGAGTTGGGGAGCTGCTGTCGTTGTAGAGCATCCGCGGTCAGTATATGGTTTTGCAAGAGGAGCCATAGGAAAAACTTGTATTTTGACAGCGCCCAGATCTTCCAGACTTTAAGCAGTGGTGGGGCTGGGCAACGACCAGTGAACTGCAGCCGGTATGCCGAGCGCACAGAGAAAGAACCGTCTTGCGAGAAGCGCCAGGTGCGCTGGTCCGGCTCGCTGTCGGCAAGGGTGACGCGGGATAGTCTGTCGAGAAGCAGGAAGAGCTCGGGGATCATCTGAGGGAGCCTCTGTGGAAGCAGGTTTCTTCTCAGGTCGTGTAGCCAGTTGTTGTTGGAGAGAGCGTCTCGGACTGATCTTGACTTCTTGGATGTGGTTGCATAGAGTTGTGGCGCCAAAACCTTGGGTGCACAATTGGAGAGCCAGCGATCCTCCCAAAAGGACAGAGAAGAGCCACTATGCAGGGTTATAGAGGAGCCCAAACGTAGTAGGTCCGAGTCCGATTGGGGGGAATGGCTAAAAAGTCAGCCCAGGGGGCGGGGGCGGGAGACTTGCTCAACCATAGCCATCGAGTACGGAGCGATCTGGCGAAAAGGCTAAGGTTGAGGACCCCGAGGCCCCCGAGGGAGGTGGGGGAGCAGACGATGTTCCAATTAACTCGACAGTGACCACCGGTCACGGAGTTGGAGCCCCGCCAGAGCCAAGCTCTCCTGATTTGATCAATCTTCTGGAGGACGGACTTCGGAGGATGGAGGACGGAGAGAATGTAGGACGGCATGGCCGAGAGAACTGCTTTGAGCAAAGTTAATCTGCCACCCTTGGACATAAGGGGACCCTGCCAACCGGCCAACCGATTTTGGATTTTGTCCAGGAGCGGTTGGAAGTGAACGGTGCGAAGAGGTGTGACGGATAGGGGAAAACCAAGGTACTTGATTGGGAAGGAGGCCCGTTCTGCCGGAAAATCTTGGAGGATGATATCAAGGTCGACATTCTCGCAACGGATTGGGGCGACCTGGCTTTTGGAGAAGTTTGTTTTTAACCCAGTGATCTTGCCGAATTCTTTCAGTATGGTGGATAGGTTGGACACGTCTTCTTTTGTGGGGTTGAGGAAGATGGCCGCGTCATCCGCAAACAAGGATACGCGAAGGTGGGGAGCCGAACCACGAACTGGTGAAAGCGCACCAAACTCAGTGGCTCGCTGAAGGAGGATGCAGAGGGGTTCAATGGCTAGGTTGAACAACAGTGGCGAGAGAGAGTCCCCTTGACGAAGGCCCCTGGAATGAAAGATGATCTCCGAGGGATGGCCATTTAAAAGCACATGTGATGAGGAGGAGGCGAGTGACAAGGAGATCCAGTTACGCCAGCGGGAGCCAAAACCACGGGCCCGGAGGTTGTCAAGGAGGTAGGGCCAGGCAACGGAATCGAAAGCCTTTTCGAGATCTAGCTTTAAAAGGAGGGTTGGGTTTCGTTTTTGGTGGAGATATTTGGCAGAGCCCTGAACGAAGAGGAAGTTAGCTTGGATGTGGCGTTTTTTTATGAAGGCGCTCTGGCAAGGCGAGATGAGGTCCTCCATTAAGGGGGCCAGTCTGAGGGAGAGAATCTTTGTGAAAAGCTTCCCCAAGCTATGAATAAGGCTGATCGGGCGGAAGTCGGCCGGAGTAGAAGGGTTGCCTTTCTTGGGGAGGAGCACAATGAGAGCACGATTTAGGACCTCGAAACCACGGCTGTCGAGGTTGAAGAGGCACTGCAGGGCTGCTAGGAGATCGTCGGAGATGACGTCCCAGTAGGTCTTGTAGAAATCCCAGGTGAATCCATCTGGACCCGGGGCCTTGTCATTTGGCAGGCTGAAGATTACCCGCCTGAGCTCTTCAGAAGACAGGTCCTCTTCCAACGTGGAGAGGTCGGGGGAGGGGAGATCCAGGAAGTCCCAGTTGAAAGAGCGAGCAGGCGGGTTGGCGGTTGAGGTGGCGGCCGTTTCCCCGAAGATGGAGTTGAAGTGGGAGAGTAGGATATCAGCTTTGTCCTGGTGCTCGGTGTGGGAACCAGCGGGCGAATCCAGTGAGTGAATGAAATTCTTGCGACGGCGACCATTGGCCCGAAGATGGAAAAACTTGGTGTTGGCATCCCCAAGTTTTAGCCAAGAAATGCGAGAACGCTGCTTCCACTTTAGACGTTCTATGACAGAGAGCCCGAGGACCCGAAGCTTGAGCTTGCGCCGCAGGTCTAGCTCGCCTGTAGAGAGGCTGCGGAACTCCATGGCCACTTCGAACAAACGGATGACTTCGTTAGCCACTGCCAGCTGTAACTTGGTACTTCCAATGAGGCTGCGACTCCATGCTTGTAGTGATTTGGCCGTATGGGTGAGCTTGTGGTTTAAGCGGAGAAGTGGGTGGGTAGGGAGGTTTGGCGGTGCCTCAGACCAGGCCTGATTGACCACATCAAGAAAACCGGGCATCTTAGTCCAGAAGGATTCAAAGTGGAAACGCCTGGGAGGGCAGGGGAGGCGCTCAGCTGTGAGTAGTAGTGGGGAGTGATCTGAGGCGGAGGAAGAAAGCGGGATCAAGGAGCAAGAGGGGAAGAGAAGTTCCCAAGCGGAGTTGGAGAAGACTCTGTCAAGCCTGACCATCGTGGGATTGGCTTGCTCATTACTCCAGGTGAAACGACGGCCGGAGAGGTGAAGCTCTTTGAGGTGGCAGGAGTCTAGAAATGTCCGAAAGCGGGACATTTGTCGTCGGTTGAGGTTGAAGTTGTTTTTGTCGGCTGCTTGATAGATGAGGTTGAAATCTCCAATCAACATCCACGGGCCCGAGAAGTGGATGGAGATGGAAGTGAGCTCTTGGAGAAAAGCTTCTTTGTCGGCGTTTATTGAGGGGCCGTAGACGTTGGAAATAACCCAGGAGGACTGGTTGCTTAGTGAAGTTACTCGAGCGGAAACGGAGTGCTGCAGAATGAGCGGGTCCGACATTTGAACAATGGTGTCATCCCAGAAGAGTAGTAAGCCACCCTTAGTTCCAATGGCTAGGAGAGCTAGGTGGTTTCGGAGGCGGTGACCAGTAATTTCCAAAAGCGTCTGGGGAGATGGGGCTGCAAGCTTGGATTCTTGGAGAGCGAGGATGGAAGGGTTGTTTGATCTGACTAGGTCAGCAATGGCGGCACGCTTGGCGGCGGTGTTTAAGCCTCGAACATTCCAGCTTAGGATCTTCATTAGGAAACACCGAGGGAAGCACGAGCTTGTAAGAGGTAAGGCTGAAGTGGGTTCCACAGGCCGCAAGCAGGCGGAGAAGACCCGAAGGCAGGACCCGGCCCCCACAGGGGTAGGGTAGCCAAAGACGCACCGCGTGCAAGCGGTTCAAAGAACGGTCCACACGCAGGTGGGCAAAAAAACTCAACGCTGCACCGGGCAGCGGGGGGAGGGGTCAGGCCACACGCAGGGGGCCAGGGTGGAGCGGCAAACCCAAACCCACGCAGGGGAGGGATAGCCAGGGACAGGCCGCACGCAGGCGGAAGGAAGAACAAACCACGCGCAGGTGGTTGGAACTGAGAAAAGGCACCACGCGCAGGTGGGCCGAACACACATGAACAGACCGCAGAAAGCGAAAGACGACGAAAAAAACCCACGCGCAGGTGGGGAAAACAAGAAAAAAAACTAATCATGGGGGCGAGGTGGCACAGGTAACGGGCTGGGCGGGTGCAACTAAGGCGCGCAAGCAACCCCGTCCTCGACAGCGTCGGAGCCGACGGTGGAGAGGTCGAGAGTTGGCCTCGCAAGGCCGCAAAAGTCGGAGACGAGGTCCATGGTAGGAGCATCAAACTGCGAGGAGGAGAAGAGGGACTGGAGCTGGGTGGCGAGGTCATCGACCGCCGAAGGGGGAGGCAGACCTAGCTTAAGGGCTAGGAGGCCCTGCGCCTTACGAATGGCGGGGACCGAGGAGGAGCCTGCAGAGGCGAAGGAAGGTCTAGCTGAGGCAATCCGGATGCTGCGTCGCACCCTCGAAGCTGTCTGGACGCGCTGGCAGGGGCGTCTGGGCGGTGGGGAGGGAAGTAGGGGCGCCGGGGACAGTATGGTGGCCCTGGCGAGGAGGGCCTCGACGGGGGATGGCAGAGGGGGGTGAGCAGCCCGGCCTCGAAGGGCATCGGGTCTAGGGCGGATGCGGGTGGTGCTGGGTGGGGGTATAGCGAAAAAAGTAGCTCCCCGGCAGGATCATACAGGGGTGGAATGCTTGCGCGTGGAGGAGATGGTGGGGCTACGGGGTGAGAGAAGGAGGCAACTTGGGCCTGGGTGGGTGAGAAGGCAGGTTGGCCCTCTTCAGTCTGGGTGGGAAAGTAGCTTGTGTGGGGCGGCCCAAAAGGGGTTGCTGGTGGGAGGGGGCTAGGAGAGCAGGCAAGTGGGCCGAAAGAGGGAGGGAACGGCCCAACAAGGCTCCCTGCAAGAGTGGAGGAGGCATGAAGCGGGTTGTGGGCGCGCGCGGGGGAGGGGGAGGAGTTTGAACTCCCAGCTCCCGAGGTAGCAGGCAGCGACAACGTCAGTGGGCCCGAGGCAGCAGGCGGCGACAACGTGAGAGGGCCCACCACTGACTGGGAAGCTCCGGATGGGCCCGCCATTGATTGGCCCGTTGACTGGATGAGCGGCGCGGAGGCAAGCACGGGCGCTACGGGCGCCGCCGCGGGCGCCGCCACGTCGCCGGCGCCGACGGAGGCGGAGTCGGAGCAGAGCGCCCAGGTGGGCGGAGCGGCGAGGAGATCCTGTGCGTCGGCGACGGTGAGAAAGTTCCGCAAGCGCCGACACCCCGGCGGCGTGGCGGTGAGCGGCTGCGGGGGCGCCGGACCGACGGGGAGCGGCTGCGGGAGGGGCGCAGCGGCGCCTTTCCTGGGCGACGGTTGGCGGGATCGGTGTTGGGGGCATCGTCATCCTCACTGTCGGGGTCGCGGCGTCTGGTAGGGACGAAGAGTTGGCGGCACAAGCGTGGGTGCTCCGGCGTCGCTGGACGGGGAACGGAATCTGGGAGCCCCAACTGCCAGAGATGGGGGTCGGTCACCGGGGCGCCACCGCCGAGGCGAGCGGAAAGCGAAGAGAAGTCTTCCACTTGGTCGACGTGGAGGATGAGCCGGTAGACGGAGGCGTGAGGGGGGCGCGGCCGCGGCGCACCGGAAAGCCTGGCCGGACCAGAGCCCCCACCACGGCGAGCTTCCATGTACGGGGAGGGCTCGATGAGCTCGAGCTCCACCTCCAGCGGAATGGAAGCTGGATCACGGGCCCAAATCTAGACGCGGAAGGTGGACGTGTCGAGGCGCAGGCGAGTGGAGTCTTTGACGATGTCGAGCCTGCCGGAGCCGGCGAAAATGAGATCCGCCACGGCCGCGGACCAAGCGTGCAGAGGAAGGCTTTCGATGAGGACGCGCACACGAAAGCGCACGGCGCTGGCATCACCATCAGCATGAGGATCCAGGGGGGTGGGGCCAAACCGAAGTGGCGGCCGTTCATCCGGAAGGAGCGACGGGCGGCGAGCCGAGCCTGCTCAACCAGGGTGAAACGGGCAGCGACGGCGACCATTGGCCCGAAGATGGAAAAACTTGGTGTTGGCATCCCCATGTTTTAGCCAAGAAATGCGAGAACGCTGCTTCCACTTTAGACGTTCTATGACAGAGAGCCCGAGGACCCGAAGCTTGAGCTTGCGCCGCAGGTCTAGCTCGCCTGTAGAGAGGCTGCGGAACTCCATGGCCACTTCGAACAAACGGATGACTTCGTTAGCCACTGCCAGCTGTAACTTGGTACTACCAATGAGGCTGCGACTCCATGCTTGTAGTGATTTGGCCGTATGGGTGAGCTTGTGGTTTAGGCGGAGAAGTGGGTGGGTAGGGAGGTTTGGCGGTGCCTCAGACCAGGCCTGATTGACCACATCAAGAAAACCGGGCATCTTAGTCCAGAAGGATTCAAAGTGGAAACACCGGATGCACCGGCCTTTAAGGCCGGCGAGCTTGGCACGTGCTCGAAGAGGGAGGCTGGGCGCCATGAAGTTTGCCGGAGAAGAGGAAAGGCGCGGACGAAGGTTCCTCTATTTCCGACGAACAGAGGTCCAATTCGGGGGCGGCGCGGCAGCCGAGGGAGCAACGATGATGGACCGGAGCTGCGCCGGGCATGCAGGCGGCGGGGGGGCTGGAGAGCCATCCCGAAACGGCAAGGGGGCAGTAAATGGTGGGGAGAGGGGCGTTGGGGCGACGATGGTGGTTGAGCGGCGAACCGCAGCTGCGTAGGACCGAGTAAATGCGGCGTTGGAGGGTGAGTAATGGCGGCGTGGGGGTGACCAACGGTCATGAAGGATGGGGGTGGAGGCGGAGGCAGGTACGGGAGCGGCGGAGCTTAGAGCAGCGGTGGCCGCCGCGGCCGGAGCGGCGTGCGGCGGAGCAGAGCGCGGGGCAGCGGTGGCCGCCGCGGCGTGGTGGTTGGCTGCCCCATGGCAGTGTAGGCCTGGGCGGTCATGGAAGTGTTCCAGTCCACGTCCGCGATCACCGCCGCCACCAGATTGGTTGCGATCATGTGCAGAAAATCCGTGGTTGGAGGTGTTGACGCAAGCTGCAAGAAGAGCAAACTCGGCTGCTTTCTTGGCGGTATTGGCTTGTGCCGTCTCCTCAAGAAGAGCATAGCCCCGAGCCTGCATGGAGGGGAACGTAGGCAATATAGGGAGCATGGTTTTGAGCACAACATATTTGGGGATAAGACCACGAATCATCTGATGCACAAGGGCACGATCGGAGATAGGCTGATCGCAGTCAGCTAAGGCATCAACGAGAGTCTTTAATTTGTGGCAATAAGTAGAGAGAGAATGATCACCCTGCACTAAGCCATGAAACTCAGCCTCTAGATGAACTGCCCGGCTGGGTTTGTTATCTCTGAAGATGGACTCAAGTTTGGACCAATTACTGAAAGCAGTCCCATTGGGACTCATGACCATATCAAGAAGTTCTTTCGGAATTGCGGTGTAGATCCACATGAGCACCGTGAGATTCTCCTGTACCCATGCAGGATCATCATGGTGTGGATCGCACTCATCAACATGCTCACGGAGCCCATGGCGATCGAGAACAACCAGAAGATTACGCCATTTGCTATAATTATTGGACTGAATATCAAGTGTATATGGAATGACTGCTTTGATGTTGACACTATGTAGCGTTTGCGAGAGTGGTATGTGTTGGAATTATTGGGCCTTGGTGGGCCTTGACCCATATAATTAAAATAGTTTCTGAAAAATCTCAAAGGCCCATATATGTATGAGGCCCATTTGGTGGAAGGTATGATAAGTTTAGTATCATATTGCTAATTGTCAGAGAGAGGCCCCCTCTCATCCCTTATATAAGCAAATTTTTATTTTTTTTTAATTTATTTTTATCACTTTATGCAAAATCATACGTCGGATTGAAATTTAGACAGAAATAGGCGCCGGTCGAACTTTCAATTAACGACAAGGTAGTTGTCGCACATTGAAAGCATGATAGCTTGCTGAGAGAAAGGTTGCAGGAGAGACGCCGTGCGATCGTTAATTCAATTAACGATAGGCTCTCGTATGTACAGTAACGTGAACGTGTACAGAGTTTGAACTTCTTATATCCATTTCATACCATATCCAATTTACACAAAACAAAATTTAAAATTCATGTAAAATCCTAAAGAACTCATTTTTGAAACTTTTAAATTTTTAAATTTTTTTGAATTTACACGATTTTTTTTTAATTGGAAGTTTAATATTTCATACCATATCCAATTTACACGAAACAAATTTTAAAATTCATGTAAAATCCTAAAGAACCCATTTTTAAAACTTTGAATTTTCAAAATTCAAAATTTAAAATACATTTTTTTTTGTGTAAATTCAAAATTCAAAATTTAAAAAAATAAAAAATTGAAAGTTTCAAAAATGGGTTCTTTAGGATTTTACATGAATTTTAAAATTTGTTTCGTGTAAATTGGATATGGTATGAAATGTTAATAGATATAAGAAGTTCAAACTCTGTACACGTTCACGTTCCTGTACATACGAGAGCCTATCGTTAAGCGTCTCTCCTGCAACCGTTCTCTCAGTAAGCTATCGTGCTTTCAAAGTGCGACAGCTACCCTGTCGTTAATTGAAAGTTCGACCGGCGCCTATTTGTGACATATAATTTTGCATAAATGAATAAAAATAAATATAAAAAATAAATTTTCTATATGACCCAATACGTCCTCCTAAGAGCATCCATACAATTGAAAGAAGGCTTAGCTCCAAGTAAGGGTAGAATCTCTTTCTGAATTGTCTCTCTCTCTCTCTTTTTCTGTGCTACCACCGTTAGGCTGTCCCGTCCCGCTACGTCGGCGTGCACCGACGAGTGGGAGAGCAGGTCTCCGGAACCGTTCGCCCGAGAGCTCCAGCATTGGGAAGGGCGAATCAGGTTTTAGGGAAGCGCGTCGCGCGACTGCTCGCTGCTTCCTCCGTAGCGATTTGCGTCGTCTACATCTTCATCAAGACGGCGTCCGACGTGGAGAACAAGAACCAGGGTGCCATGACCATATCAAGAAGTTCTTTCGGAATTGCGGTGTAGATCCACATGAGCACCGTGAGATTCTCCTGTACCCATGCAGGATCATCATGGTGTGGATCGCACTCATCAACATGCTCACGGAGCCCATGGCGATCGAGAACAACCAGAAGATTACGCCATTTGCTATAATTATTGGACTGAATATCAAGTGTATAGGGAATGACTGCTTTGCTGTTGACACTATGTAGCGTTTGGGAGAGTGGTATGGAGGTAATTGCTGGAGAGATGGCTGGCGCAAGAGAAGCTGACGCAGGAGGAGCTGGTGGAAGAGGAATGGTTAGAGCAAGAGGGGTAGGATGAACTAGATGTGGTACTTGCACTTGTAGTATCACCCATGGTGGAGACTGGAGAGTGTTTACTAAGGAAGAAGAGAAAGGATCAGGATCACAAAATGCTCTGATACCATGAAGGAGAACTAGAAGCACACTCGTATATTCATTCAGCATACAATAGCCTATAAATAGGCAAATACAGGTGCAGGGGATAGCCATGCACGGGATGTAACAAACTCCCTAAGGGCTCATTTGGCAGCAGGGGTGATAAACCCTGGGATAAAAATGCCCCCACGGGTTTTTTGCGTCATCAAGGATCCCAGGGATATTTCCCCTCCATGTTCCCCAAATGGTTTGCTTAGCTACACAAGAAAATGACCTAAACATTTGCCAATCATTCACCAAATTAACAATAATTTGCTAATCAATCATGCAAAACAATGCAGATTCAAACCATTCAAAACAATTTTGCAGATTCAAACCATTCAAAACGATGAAGATAATCATTCAAAACGATCTTGCGATTCACTGAATGCAAATATGTATTTTTTCCCAACCAAAAATCCAACAAAATTGGGAGAGAATAGAGCTTGTCTTGCTTCTGCCAGAGGCGGCGACGGCCGGGCGGTGGAGGCAGAGGGGGCGGAGGCGGCGACGGCACGGAGGTGTAGGGGACGGAGGCAGCGACGGCAGGGCGGCGGAGGTGGCGACGGAACGGAGGCGGCGACGCCACGGAGGCGGAGGGGGCGGAGGCGACTGTGGCACGGAGACGGAGGGGGCGGAGGAGGCGGGGACACGAGGCTGTGCCTAGGGTTGGGAGGGGAGGCCGAGGAGGAGAAGGCAAGAGGGCTGCGCCTAGGGTTTTGGAGACGGAGGGGATGGGAGGCGGCGCTGGAGGTGTAGGGCGAGGTGGAGGCACAGGGAGAGGTGGAGGCGAGGTGGAGGCACAAGGAGAGGCGGAGGCGACGGGGCAGTGGAGGTGCAGGACGAGGAGGAGGGGATGGGGAGATGGAGGCGCAGAGAGAGGCGGAGGCGACGGCCGACGGGAAAGATTTCCACGAGTCCACAACAGAGGGTGAATTCCCCGGGGAACGGACGGGGGATGGGCCAAAAATCTCTGTGCGAATGGGCTTCCAAATGCCCCTGCAATTTCCCCAGCGGAAATTTTCCACACGGGCCTCCATCCCCGGGATTAGGCTGGGATCCCGGCGGGGAAAAGGCCTTCCAAACGTGTCCTAACTGGTGATCCGGGGAGAACGTTAAGCAACTGAAAGACTGGAGAACGTGAAGCCAACTAAAAACCAGTAGAATATGTCAAGTACAGTATTCCAACACTATATGAACTCTTCCTTCTGCATTAGAGAAGACGACTACTAAAGATAATATATGCCCACAACCTATCATATATGCACACTAACGGGTTTCCACGCATTGTGAGTTCATTAATGTAGGTCGCTAATTGTTATTCCTCGTAAAAATTGCACTAGCGTAATTATTGTCCTCCTCATCCCATGTGAATTATGTCCTCAAAAATAAAAAAAAACTTTCCTTTGGCGAGAAGGGGTTCTATCGACTAAGAAGTAAGCTTGATAGGTGCCCTCGTTCTAATGACGAAAATCAATATAAGTAGCCCTATTGAAAAATTAAATTAGATCAAACAACAACCGATTCAAAAGCGTCTTTCCTTGATACGACTGTCACAGATTCCATGTTCACCGCTACTATTGTCGAAGCATGTTGCTATCGGTATGTCTTTCGCATTCACTATGCCCTATGTTACTTATGCCGTTGGCACTTCCTTTTGCAACCTCGTCCTTTTTAGGCCTTGTTTTTTTGAGTTGATCTGAACGATTGAAATGATTGAAATTCAAGAGCTTCTCGAGATAGCTTTGAGATTCGGATCCATTTCATTTGACTTGCTTTTTAAAGCGTTAGGACCCACCTTCAAAACAGCGATAAAACGGACTAAAAAAACTCAAAGCATTTGTCTTTTTAAAACGTAGATAAGTCGTTAAGCTGAAAAGAACTGGGCCTTAGTTGCCATCGGCCACTTCTACTAAAGGCTTGTAGTTGTCTATTTATTTTGATTTATTCTACACGCTCAACTATGTTTCAAAACTTTTCTCTAATATCTAAAATGAAGGATCCAGATTGCCCAGAGAGGGAAGGAGGTGGGGGAGGTTGAATGGGTGTTACAAAAACTTCAACCAATTTTTACATGGAAGCTTCAGACACCGGACAGTCCGATCCTAAACACTGGATAACCCGATGGATATCATAGTATCCGATGCAAAACACCAGACAGTCCGACATGCAAACAGAGTTAGGGTTGAATTTATAGTTCAGCCCACAAATTCATGGCATCACATGCACAAAATTTCAATCCACAGTAAATATAGATGTAATGGCACACGAATGTGCTTCTTAGCCACACAAAGAGCACAACTCTAAATCAAATCGAGCTACGGAGCAAAGAGAGGGAAACCAAAAGGCAAAGTGGAGACATGTCGATCTTTGAGAGGATCCTACGTCTCTGTTGAGCTAGGCTTGGTCATAGTTGAACTCGGATCTTTTTCAACCCTTTTCCTCACCGAGGTCTCACCAAGAATGCTCAGTTTCATTTCTTGATTTCTTTCCTTACGGAGGCGGAATCAAACTTTACAAACTAGCACGGCTCACCACGCAAAGCACCCATGCAAAGCACCGGTGATTTGTGGTCGACTCCTAGTCGCCTAGGAATCCTCAAGCTGTAAGAGTAACAAATGCTCACGAAAAAACAAACTCGAAGATAAACTTAAGTGCTCAAAGATCAATTCATCTCAATTAGCACTCATACCCTGTCCCAACTCTTTTCACAAACATCACTTAGAAGTTGTTGGTGGGTGTTTGGCAACACTCCTTTAGTCCATAGGTCATTCAGATCTTCTATCAGTGGTTGCATGAATAGGTCTAAGT
>SPJY01027149.1:546584-566998 GCA_005191435.1 Raddia distichophylla | reverse complement strand
ATAACATGAGTTGTGGACAAGTTAAGGCATAATGCTCCAGATATGAACATTTATCCCGATATGAGCATTTTTCTAGAATCATGATGCATAAAAAGCTTCAGGCCATTAATGGAAACAAACATTTCTGTCAATAGAAATAATGATTTCATTTTCGGCAAAAGAAACAAATATTTCAACACAACTTTTCTCATTCGGGTACAAACATACTTCAAATACAAAATTTGAGGAATCTTGGTCAATCCAGATAGTCAACATACAAAATTTCAAGAAAAAATGGCATTCTGACCACATTCAGGTACAATTGTACAGTGCATCTCTCTCCCGTGCCCACTCCGCATCGCGCCGCCGCTCCTCCAGTCGAGCGGCCTCTATTGTTTGCCGCACTGCCGCTGCGAGAGGTCCTTCGCCTTGTACCCGCAGCCAAAGGAGGTCTTGTCGACAGAGACCGCCATGGCCGCAATCGCAGAGGCAATCCTGTTCCTGACCGTCAAACACGCAGGCACGCAGCTGCGCGTCTGTGTGTCTCTACTCGCAAGTGAAGACCTCAATCAGCTAGCCATCCAAGACACAGGAGATCGATCAACAGTATGGTTAATTACTAAATCAAATGGTTCACGCAATCAATCCGGCAGACTTGACACTTCCACAAGCAGGAAACAGCAGGCAAAAGCTAACGTGAATGGAAGATCAGAGACAGAGCATGAGAGAGCAAGCAATAGAACGAGCTGACGCCCGAGCAGAAACTAGGAGCAGGAGGGCGGGTTCATGGGTAGTATACCTCGATGGGAGGAGTAGCACCCGTTCTCCAATTGGGAGGTCATTCCGACTGCCGAGGTGGCGGCGGCGACACCAATGACGGCAGGTCTCGGGAAAATCCATCTGATGCAGCCAAGAAAACGGAATGAGACGACACGAGAGGGAAGAGCTGAGTGTCGTAGGAGAGGCTCCCTGTTTTTTACCCAAAGTTTATGGCGAAAATTCCGAAGATGGTGGCTGGCTAAGTCCAGAGAACCCGAAGTATGGCTAATATATTCGGGAGCTTAGAAGAGTAGAAGCCTTGGGATAGTAAGGGAGGATGTTCCCGAAGTCTCCTCCTAGTGATGATGACGCTACCTGAAGATACCTGAAGATACCCGAAGATAATCAGACGGGGACAAGGGTCCGATTAGCTGTGGGCCAAGCGCTGGACCATGGGCCAATACCATGGCTGCTAAGGAATGGGCCATGTGCTGGACCATGGGCCAATACCATAGCTGCTAAGGGATGGGCCTATGGTGACTTGAACCATTGGGCCTATAAGGCCCATATTGTAATAGGGGTAATTGAGGCTTTTATGTAAACAAAAAAGGGTTAGGTATTGTAAAGAGGGCCGTTGATCTGGTGATCGACGGCCAAGATACTTGGACAAAGTTGTCCTTTTTGTATTTTTATTGTAAACCCTAATCACCACTAACCCTATAAATACATGAGCACCCCATTGAATGGGGCAGAGCATTTTTACCATTCCTAATCGTCCATTCTCGTCTCTAGTTCCAAACCCTATTACTCTCAGTGATCCCTCCACCTTGGGGGGACACTTCGCACTGTCCGAGACACTTCGACGACAGTTGGCGCCGTCCGTGGGGACTTTGGTGCGGAGACGATGGCTCGAGGTAGGAACTAATCAACCAGCGAAGTACCTGTGAACGAGGTGGCAGAAGCCGTGACGGGAGTCGTCACGAGGAGTGGAGGTGGAACAAGATGGAATATGGTGCCGAGGTTACCTGTCGGGAGAGGTGAAGCTGAAGGAGCACCCAAAGAGGGACATGCCATCCTCGGGCAAGCACTACCCGAAGGTCCAGAGTCTAGCGGAATGGGAGAAAGGAGGAACCACAAAGAGCCAGTAGCCGCTTATGACCCCACCCATCCATCACAAGATCCACCAAAACCTTCCACAAAATCCACAAACTCACCCACATCATCCGCCTATTCCTCTCGAAGTGCGAACAACCAGAGCACAAAGGACAACCTACACGAACCCTCATCTCGACGAAAAATACCTGCAGCATCAAAGGATGATGGAACAACAGATCGAAGAGCTAAGAAGAGAGTTGGCGGCCGCTCGGGCGCCACCTCAGCAAAACCATCGAAGATCAAGCGAACCCGAAGGATCCCAGGCGGAATCGCCAGCTACATATCTCACCCAGAGTACATACCGAAGAGAGCGTGGGGGAGGGAGAGACCACTCGATGGCTTCCTCCGAGCAAAAAGGTGGCCAGAGAACTTCAAGATGCCGAGCATAAACAAGTTCGCCGGAGATACAGACCCAATGAAATTCCTCGATGTCTATGAAACAGCAGTGGAGGCCTCGGGAGGCGACGGTGATATCAAGGCCAAAAGCCTGCTCCTAGCACTCAGAGGAACCGCTCTGTCCTGGTTCACGTCGTTAACCTTGGGATCAATCCATTCCTGGGAGCAGCTAAGGGAGGCCTTCACCAACAACTTCCAAGGAAATTATGTAGCGAGGATGCAAGAGAGCAATCTGTTCGCTATGAGGCAAGCAAAAGGAGAGAGTGTTCGGGATTTTTACAAAAAATTCACGAACATGCGATGCCAGATTAAAACCATCAGTGACACAACTATCATCAATGCATTCATTGTGTGACTTCAGCCAGGGACCTTATGCCACGATCTAACTAGTACTCCACCTAACACAGCCTCAGAGTTGTATGATCGGGTAGAAAGGTATGCCCGAGGATATGAGAAAAACTTAAGAAGGGAAGCATTGGCAAAGAAGAAGCATCACGAAAAAAGGCAAGAAAAGAGGAAAAGCGAAGATAAACAGCAAGGCCGCCATCACCAGAGCAGGGTTCATAACATCGAAGATAAACAAAAAGAAACGAAGGGAGCAGAGACGAGGAGAGGCCAAAGGAAGGCAAACTATTGTGCATTGCACGGCGAGAACCAAACCCATAACACTGAAGACTGTCGAAACATTATAAACCAGAGAAATAGTTATATGAGAAGGCCGAAGCAGGAAGGGCAGCGTGAAAACAACCAAAGGTGGCAGAATAACCAGGGAAGGCTCTATGATAGGGATCGAAGAGAAGACCATAGAAGGGAAGATTACAGAAGAGAAGATAGGCACTTGAGAGAAGATCGGAATGGAAGGGGAGAAGGAAGAGACAGAAGGGAGAAGCCTTGGAACGATGAGGGAAGAAGATCACCCGAGGAGGTCCACCATGTTGAACAACCCTAAGAGCAGTGAAGAGTTATACATGTCATATCCGGAGGGTCCTCGGTTAATTTGCTGTCCAATAGACAAAGGAAACACTATCTCAGAGAAGTATCCAATGTCTCATCTTCGCGCCCTCAAGTAGTCGCCATAACCTTCGATAGTGCGGATGGAAAGGGAGTTCGATTTCCTCACCAAGACCCCCTGATCGTCACAGCAGAAATTGCCGGATACAATGTGGAAAGAACGCTGATAGATGGAGGCAGCTCCGCTGATATCATTTTTCTATCAACGTTCAAACAACTCAAGACAGGATGAGATCTTCGCATCTGCCTCTTGTAGGCTTCGGGGGAGAACCAGTGGTGGTCATCGGCCAAGTCACATTACAAGTGTCATTTCAGCAAGGGCGGAGGAGAGTCTCGAAGTCCATATGTTTTGACATAGGGGACATGGAATATAGATATAATGCTATCTTCGGAAGAGGAGTTATAAATGCGTTCGATGCTATCATACACCACAAATATCTCTTTATGAAAATGCCTGCCAATGGAGAGGTCATCATTGTACGAGGAGATCACCAAGCAGCAAGGAGGACGGAGATCCAGGTCACCCCGAAGATTAAACCAGTCCATACTATGCAAAAAGGTGATCCTTTGCTCAATGCTAAAGGGTGGAAACCGAAGCCTAGTGTCGACTGGTGACTAACTAGGGGGTCACCGCCGGCAATGAATTTGTACGAGGGGACGCTATCGAGAACTAAGCTAGGTGGTAACACAAGACAAGGGTTTATACAGGTTCAGGCCCTCAACGGAGGTAATACCCTACTTCCTGTGCTCTGGAATTATGATTGATCAACCTGCGAGACGCAAGATGACCAAGACGATTACAATGTATGCTGTATCGGATGAACTCTCTTCTATGGCCTCCACCCCCTCCCTTTATATAGTGTAGGGGGTAGAGTTACACGGTATCACGTGCTACACGGTACCTAATCTTGTTATGTCGTTACATGTCATGCATGTGCTGATCTCCTAATTACATGGAGATAGATTATATCCCCGGGAACTTCCTTGGAGCTCAAGACGCGTGTAACCCGAGTGGTCTCTATCCTTGTTCGACCGGCTTGGATCGCCCCCATCTGCTCCCTTATGGGCCTTCTAGAGGATACCCGGGGCCCATGTAGTCCACACCTAGACCTGAAGGGAATATGAAGCAACACCCGTTAAACCCGCAGAACCCTACGAAAATGGTGACTCTGAGAGCTCAACTGACAACTCAGGAAAAAGAAGATTTGCTGAATCTTCTAAAATAAAATGAGAATATCTTCGCATGGGCCCCAGAGGAAGAAAAGGGTGTACCTCGGAGCACCATCGAACACGCGCTGGCTGTCAAAAGTGACGCGAGGCCTCAAAAGCAGAAACTTCGAAAGATGTCCGGAGAAAGGACCGAAGCTGCAAAAAATGAAGTTCAAAAGCTCCTCCAGGCAGGTGTGATTCGTGAAATCACATACCCAGAATGGCTGGCGAATGTCGTGATGGTCCAAAAATCCAATGGTACCTGGCGCATGTGCGTCGATTTTACCAATCTAAACAAATCGTGCCCGAAGGATGATTTCCTGTTACCGAGGATTGACCAGCTTGTGGATTCCACGGCTGGGTGTGCACTGATGAGTTTTTTAGATGCTTATTCAGGATATCACCAGGTTTACATGCACGAGGAGGATGAAGGAAAAATGGCTTTTGTCACGCCGTTTGGAACATATTGCTATGGAAGAATACCTTTCGGCTTGAAGAATGCGGGAGCAACCTTCGCGAGACTCATCGCGAAGGTGTTGGCCAAACAGATGGGGCGAAACGTGGAGACATATGTGGACGACATCGTCGTCAAAAGCAGAATGCGTCATGACCACGTTGAAGACCTCAAGGAGACCTTCGCTAGTCTCCGGGCAGAAGGTATAAAGTTGAACCCGTTGAAATGTGTATTCGGTGTTGAAACAGAAAAATTACTGGGTTTCTTAGTATCCCAGAGAGGTATCGAAGTTAACAAGGAGAAGATCGACGCAATATGCCAGATGAATCCTCTGAGAAACAAGAGGGAAGTGCAAAGCCTTTTAGGAAGATTGGCTGCTTTAGAAAGATTCATGCCGAAGGCTGCATAGAAACACAAACACTTTTTCGCTACATTAAGAGGAACCGAGTCTTTCAAATGGGGACCGAAGTGTGCCGAAGACTTCGAGAAACTGAAGAAGCATTTGCAATAATTACCGAAGCTTACAAGTCCAAAGGGAGCTGCAAAACTGCTGTTATACCTCTCCGCAAGTCACTACGCAATGAATGCAGTGTTGGTAAGAGAGCACGAAGATGGGGAGATGCCGGTATACTACGTATCGGAGGCGCTCCAAGGAGCGACGAGGAATTATGTAGAGTTGGAGAAAATGGCATATGCACTTCTAATGGCGTCAAGAAAACTAAGGCACTACTTCCAAGAGTTCAAGATCGAACTACCAACTGCTTTTCCCTTAAAATCTACCTTCGAGAAGAAAGAAGCCACGTCAAGAATATCGAAGTGGGCAGCGGACCTGGCGCCCTTTGAGATAACATTCATATCAAGGACAACAATCAAAGCGCAAGCAATGGCGGATTTTCTAACAGAATGGACGTCGGAGCCTTCGGAGGACCCGAAGATGCCGCCTTTATGGACGGTAAGATTAGATGTATCATGGACGGCTCAAGGAGCAGAGGCTGCGGTAGTATTGATGGATTCCGAAGGGGATACAACTGAGTATGCCTTAAGGTTAAACTTCCCGACAACCAATAATGCTGCAGAATACGAGGGATTAATGCTGAGACTTCGCAAGGCAAGAGTAATAGGAGCAAAACGAGTGCTGATATGCACAGATTCGAAGTTGGTACAAGGTCATGTATCAAAGGAGTTCCAAGCAAAAGACGCGGAGATGTCCAATTACCTAGAAGCGGTGAGAGCAATGGATAAACATTTCATGGTGATAACGGTCAAGGAAATACCTGGGGGGAGAATACAAGGGTAGATGAGTTAGTGAAGATGGCGGCATATAAGGAGAAGATTACGGAAGGAGTATTTTGTGAAGAAACAAACAGGCCATCTATATGCCCCGAAGTGCAACTCATCGAGAAATCGGCTGAAAATGACTGGAGAACACAGATAGTGCAATATCTTCGTGATGAGACATTACCCGAAGATCAGAAGGAGGCGATGGCGATTCAACAAAGATCCCAAATATATATTCTCCTAGATGGGCTATTGTATAAATCCGGAGTCTGTGCACCATGGATGAAGTGTGTATCCCACGAAGAACGAAAGAGAGTGCTTACCGAGGTTCACGCCGGACTTTGTGGATCTCACCAAGCACCAAGGGGCTTGTCTGTGAAGGTATTAAGAATGGGGATCTATTGGCCAACAGCAAACAACGATGCAGAGGAACTAGTTAAAAAATGCCAAGGGTGCCAGTGGATGAGTAATCCTCCGAAGGCGCCCGCAAGCATGTTGCAGCCATCAACACCAATTTGGCCCTTCGCTCGATGGGGCATAGACATAGTGAAGGATCTATCAACTTCTCAAGGCGGATACCGATGGGTTATCATAGCGATCGACTACTTCTCTAAGTGGATAGAAGCTGAACCCCTCATAGCAATCACTGCTGCAAAAGCTCAGCATTTCCTATGAAAAACGTTGTGTGCAGATTCGGAATACCTCGCAAAATTGTCGCCGATAATGGCTCCCAGTTCCTGTCATCTAAGTTTTGATCTTTTTGCGCAGACTTAGGCATCAAAATATGCTATGCGTCCGTCGGCTATCCCCAGGCGAATGTAGCGGTGGAAAGGGCCAACCAAAACATCATGCAGGCCCTGAAGCGAAGATTGGTGGGGGAAGCGAAAGGAAGATGACCGGAGGAACTGCAAAAAGTGTTGTGGGCCATCAGGACCTCTCTGACAAGTCCCACGGGTTTTTCGCCATTCAAGCTAGTCTATGGAGAGGAAGCTGTGACTCCAGCCGAGGTGCAAGTAAGGACACTTCGGATTATCATCGGAGGAGGGAACCCCAAAGATATGCCTTCGGTGGACTTCGTCGATGGAGATAGACTAGACGCCAAGCAACAACTTAGCAAATACAATGAGATGATGGCTAAATCCTACAACAAGAGGGTTCGGTCAAGAGAACTTGAAGAAGGGGACCTCGTGCTGAAAAGGATGCCACAGTGATCGTCAAAGCTGGATACCATATTGGAGGGCCTATTCGTCATCGCGAAGAAAACACGGGAGGCATCGTACCATCTCGTTACAGAGGAAGGAAGAGAAGTACCTCATACATGGAATGCGAAGTCTCTCAAGAAATATTACCCGTAACTGCCAGCTGCGACTGGTCAAATGGCTCGAGGATGGGCATGTATCCATACATTATCTAAATCGCCAGCTGCAACTGGATGAATGGCCCGAGGATGGACATGTATCCATACATTATCTCAATTGCCAGCTGCGACTGGTTAAATGGCCTGAAGTGGCATGTACTCTGGTGAAACGCCAAAAACTAACCTTAAGTGGGATTTGATCCGCGGAGAATAAAATATAAACTTCGCGTCAAGTATTCTTCGAAGCAACCTTATGCTTTTAATAGCAAAGTAGGTAGATCGCATTATAGCGCTCTGGAAAGTTCCTAAGGGGATGACGATCCTAGGGATTGGCATGGGACCCATTGTAAATCATGTCCAATCCCATGCGATTTTTTTGCACAAAAATTCAGGTTGATTGCGTTATAGCGCCCTGGTAAGGAACTAACGAAGATCAATCAAATCTTCGCATAAAAATCCAGGTTAATTGCGTTATAGCGCCCTGGTACAAGTTTTGAAGACTAATATAGTCCTCGATTAAAACCCAGGTTGATTGCGTTATAGCGCCTGGTAAGAATTTCGAAGATCAATATGGTCTTCTTACATAAACCAAATATTAGAGCCAGAAATTCTACGAGGACCAATAGAATCCTCGCAAATACACAGCTAAAAAAGCTTGCTAAAATGTGCAACGTCGGGAGATTCGAACTCTCGAAGGGAAACACCATGTACTCAGCATGCACACGCTCAAACTACTCACGCACAATCCTCGCCAAGGCCCCTATCCATAGACTAGGGGTTGTTGTGTAAATTCAAGAATCTTCGCTGTGAGCTGTATTTATCATGCTATTCGTCTACCCAGCGCTTCGATAATTGTCATCTTGAAAAAATAATTTTGCTCAAGTTGACAAAAGGAAGGAAAAGGAATAATACGCAAGGTAGATGAATAGATAAGTAGATAATATCTTCGTTCCAAAAGGGTTCTTTACAGAAGTACCCAATTACAAAAGTGTTAAGTCCAAAACACCACGTTACAAGCCACACGACGTACATAGAAACTAAGCCTGACCCTTGCCCTTCGGGTCGTTCTTGGAGCCCGGAGCATCGCCGGCCCCCGAAGATCGCTGGCCTCCGAAGCTTTTGCGCCTGAGGGCCATCTCCTTACGAGCACTATCCATGAAAGAATCTGAAAAGGCCCGGCCTTGAGGAAGCCAAAACCTTTTCATAAAATCCTTGATGGTCGAGCGGTGCTCCTGGGGCAGGAGTCCCGAGGGGTAACCTTCGGGGTATTTGGAGGGGCCCTTGTCTCCTTGAAGGGTGCTCCTCCAATGCTGGCATCCCATAGACTCCAACATCATAGAATAGGCCAGCATGCCTCCTGTGGCACACTTTGTACCGTAGGCCTGAATCCCCTTGGGAAAGATGCCAAGTCTGTCCCGAAGCGAAGAGAGTGCTTTCTCCGGAACCGAGGGGGATCATCTGGGACTTTCACTGTCCCAAGCTTCGCCAGCTCCTGGTGAGCCCGACGTGCCACTTCTAAGGCCTCAGCTTGGGTACTCTTGAAAGCTTTTTGAAGACCAAAGTGAGCAGCGCGAAGTGTATTGGAGTCGGCAGAGATCTTCTCATTAATTTCACGAAGCCTGTCATTGTCGGCGGAGATCTTCTCACTAACTTTGCGAAGTTGGCCCACCTCGGTTTGAGAAAAAGATAGCTGTTGTTCAAGGTCAAGAACTCGAGACTCTAGCTCAGTGATTCGTTCCCGCGAGGTACCAAGCTCGGCTCGGGTGGTGTCCCGCTCCAAGAGGACCTGGGAGTGGGCTCTGGCCTCTTCCGCCCGAAGGGTCTCTAGGTCTTGGAAGCGCCTGCATTGCTCGGTCAAGACCTCTCCCGAGCGAAAGCCGAGCATCTTCAACCAGACCATTCCCTGCGCAATGCGAAGACAGGGAAATTTTTTTTAAAAAAAGGATGGAATGATACCTGGAGAAGACTATCTTGAAGGCCATGGAGCAGGGTCTCTTGCGCCACCCCTTTGCTTAAGTGCCCAACCTCAGGAATGGCTGAGAGTATGTTCTCGGCTAGGTTTTCTGAGAACAAGGCCACAGCCAAAGCTGGCATATCTTGGGTCCCTCCACCTAAGGATGTGGGGACCGAAGGGCCCGCGACCTCGGGGAGGACCGGGGGCCTTGCCCCCGAAGTCCGAGCTAGAAGGACCGCCTCCTCGAGACCAAGGGTTGGAGGGGAAGCTTTAGGAGCAATGACACCCAATCCCATGGATGGAAGAGGGGAATCTGAAAAAAAAAGAGCGAAGTTAATCGAGGAATAGAGAGCAAAGCAAAAATAAAAGTACGAGATACCTTCGTCGCCCCAGATGTCTTCCACAGCATATACGCCAACAGTGTGGCTTCCAGCGGCAGTGTTTCCCCCACGGACACATATGTATCCTGGGGGAGAAAGGATTATCCCCAGCGTCGCCGGTACCCTCGGGATCGTTCGATCCGTGATGCTGGCCCTCGCCGGGGAGAGTGCCGCTCGCGGAGCTTGCCGCGCCCAAAGGCCTTTGACCACCTTCAGAGTCATCATACCCTTCGCTACTCGCTTCTGGGCGAGGGGGGAGGACCCTAATGGGGCTGGCTGCTATTGGGCGCTAACCTCGGATTTTCTTTGGGGCAGGTGTGTCCCCGGAGTTGGCACCTTTCTTGCGTTGGTGGCTGCCCTCTGCAAATGGGACCTCGGTCCACAACACCCTGTTGATCTTGGTGGTGATGCCGGCCTTGGCGGCTCTAGCGACTTCCTTGGCCAAGGTGGGACCAATGAGGAAATCCGTATATTCTTCGGTTTTTTGGAGAGAGAGGGCCGAGCGTGACCCTAAGGACACCCGGGCACCATCCTCCTCGAAGACGGGGTGGCATCCCCAATCCCTTCTAAGAGGCTGAATCTTTGCGGCGATGTACTCTTCGGCCAAGGCCCTCATGCTGAACTTGCGGCTGATTCTTCGCAAGAGCAACAACTGCGCTTTGTCGGCACCATCCAATAAGACCTCGGGAGATCCAACGGTGGCGAGGTCACCCCGCAACAAAGTCAGACCTCAATCTTCATCGTCCATCCTTTGGTAAAACCAAAACAACTTCCATGATAATCCCGAGGATCCTTCCCATTTCTTCTTGGTTGCAAGCGTAGGGAAGCTATCTTCGCGCCCCTTTCTCACCACAAAGTTTAAATTGCCGAAGGGGGAACCTTGACTTTTCCCTTGCCAATGAATCTCGTGGAGGTGCACGAAGTCCCTCGCCGAAGGCACCCCACCGTGGCTTCGAACGGCCCACTCGAAGATGACCAATCTGGCTATGGCGTTGGGGGGAGAGCTGGAAGAGTTGGGCTCGGGAAATGCCCAACACCTCTCCAACCAGCGGTACGCAGGGAATCCGAAGACCAGCGTCGTGCTGGCACATGAACAGGAATGCCTCCCTTTCGCGTGGATTAGGGCTGGTCTCCCTCCCAGGGCAGCGGACTGCGTCCACTGCTATACCTGAGCTCGCCGCCACCTCTGCTACGCCCTCCGCTGTCATCCGCGATTCACCAAGCTCCCAGGACAAACTGGCCTAGGAGGAGGCGGGTAAAATGCGCTTGGGGGGCCATTGGGAACAGCCAGGAGAAGAGGAGGATCAGAGGCGCAGTGGCGAGAAAGCTTCTCATCGGCAGGAGTTTTTAGCGGCGGAGCTGCAGTAGTGGGTGAGTGGCGATCGCCGAAGCGGAAGAAGGCAAGGAGGAAGACGAATCCGTAGGCAAAAACGAGAAAAACGTAAAAGGTAAAGACCTCCGTCCGGGGGTGTTTGTGGGAAAGATCGCCCGTTGGATGGATGACACATGTTGTCATCGACGGCACGAAAATGAACCGCTCATGGTGAAAATTTTATTTTTCCCGTAAAAGAATTTCAAGAGATGCGCGCCCTAGAGCTGACACGTGGAATCCACGATCATTGTACTTGGGCGCGGCGATCGAAAATAGCATTGTTCAAATCACATCAGCTATCACATCTTGAAGGTGGGCCCACGGCAATAAATGAGCAGCGCAAACTACTAGGTAACATTGCTTAACACTTAACATCCCAAGTACTTGGCAGGATCAACAGGAATCTTTGGTATTTTCTCCACCGCGTGGTGAAAAAGGGGTGGACCTCGGGTGGCAGCCCATCACCATGCCGAGGCGAACTGAGGCTGCAAGGGGCTTCTGTTGTAGGAGAGGCCCCCCTGTTTTTTACCCGAAGTTTATGGCGAAAATCCCGAAGAAAGTGGCTGGCTAAGTCCGGAGAACCCGAAGTATGGCCAATATCTTCGGGAGCTCAGAAGAGTAGAAGCCTTGGGATAGTAAGGGAGGATGTTCCCGAAGTCTCCTTCTGGTGATGATGACGCTACCCGAAGATACCTGAAGATACCCGAAGATAATCAGGTGGGGACAAGGGTCCGATTAGCTGTGGGCCAAGCGCTGGACCATGGGCCAATACCATGGCTGCTAAGGAATGGGCGTATCGGCCTAGGATTCCTGTTCGAGTCCGACTCGAATAAGAGTTCTGCACAGCTACGTGAAGACCCGGACGTTGGTTTCCCGGATTGGATTAGGAGTCGTGATCCCCCAAGATTAGGAGATTACCTTATCTACCGTAGGTTGTATTTGGCATGGTACGAGTTTGTTGCGTATTCGTAGTTAGCCCGGCCCGGTATTCCTCGGTAGGATGGTTTGTCTACACTATATAAACAGGGCCCCTAAGGCGTTTAGAGGACCCTGGCCAAGAGATTTCGCATCATCACATACTACTCGCCGAGACCTGCTGATCTCGCCGAGTTCCACCTGTAATCCTCTTTGATATACAGAAAGGCTGGACGTAGGGCTATTATCTCACCCGAGAGGCCTGAACCAGGATAAAAACCCCTGTCTCTTGTTCATTGCTGTTCGTGGTTGTTCGGCGTGTCTCCTATCTCCTCTTTGAAGAACCTTGGTTGACTTGGGTCAATATCCCAACCATCGACACCTCGTCTCTGTATACAAGAACTCCTGCCTCTGTCCTCCTCTCTCTCAGCTCTTCCCTCTCCCCGATCGCCGGCGTAGAGGAGGAGGAGGCGCAGTGGCGCGCCCCGCCAACATGAGTGGTGGAGGAGCGGCGGCGGCGCCCTGGTCGCCGACGTAGAGGAGGCGGCCCGGCTGCGCGGGTAGATGAGGAGGAGGAGGCGATGTGCGGGATCCTAGCTGCGTTGAAGAAGAGGGAGGCAGCGGGGGCTCGGCCCCGATGGAGATAGAGTGGGGCGAGGTTCCCCCTGGCAACAGCAGCAGAGAAGGGCACCGTGCCCCCCGGCGGCAGTGGCGGATAGGGGCGGCCGGCGGCGAGCCGGCCTCGGCGTAGACGGAGTGGATGGATAAGAGGGTCGCCGCCGCATAGAATTTTCTTCCGCGCGGCTAGGGAAGGAGAAGGCGGGCGCGAGCTGAGACGGGGAGCCGAGCACAGCGCCTCGATTCCGATAGGTGAAAATACAGATTTGCCCTTTGCTAAAATAAAATTAATTATAAAAAATGTGTACCGGTCCCACCCCCTTTAGGTACTGTTTCTACAGGCATGGTACTTTTGTAGTACTTTCCAGTACTTTTCCTCGGGTACCTCTTATTTTCTGACCACTAGATCTTTCTTGATGAACGGTCCACAATATTCCCAACCACTGTAGAACTTGTAAAAATTAAAACCAAACTTCAATCTGCTCAGAACATGTGAAAACCCGTGATATTCTAATTAGCTTCGTCTCCTAATCTCCAAGTAGCAAAATAACACACACGGCCATACCAAAGAGTGTCGCTCTGCAGCTAAGCAACCACGGCGCCTAGGGACGACAGAAAGGTTTGCTCTTTTGTAGATGGCTTCATTCTTGGGGAGAAAATATTTGTACATGGCTTCCACCGTGCCGTGTGCTCCGTCATTTTGCTTCTTCTCTCTTCTGTGCTCTGTTTTGTATTTGGTTCTTTAGTAGATAATAGTACGATTTAGTTTCTGGTGGAGAGCCAAGAGCTGTTCTTTATTTATAAGTTTCGTGAAAAATCATGTGGAAAGGAAATACAAAACGAAAAGGCCCCCAACCCCGAAAAAGGTGCGTTCGATTGTTTCCGCAGTACTTGTAAGCTTTAGTGCTTTATCATTCAAGAAATTTTACAGTACATTGATCATCCATCTTTTCTATCTAATGGTTCAGATTTTTTTCATTTTTAGATTTTTGGAAAAAAAAAGTGTCGATTTGATCTCTCAACTATGTAAGCTGGACCACTTTAGCCCTAAACCTCAATACCGGACTTGTGAGGTCACTAATATAGCAAAATCATACCAAATTAGTCCTATGACCTGGTCAGTGGACGGTTTTAGGTTTTTTTGCTTGTGTGATATCTATGTAGTATTTTTGCTAACTTGATGCCCACATGACATCCATCTCATTGCCTTCTCTTACTTTCTCAAATCTCTCTTTTTCGTAGAGAACCGAGAGATTTTTTTTATAAGAGTAGAGAGTTAAGAGGATTAATAATAAGGCAATGACATGGTAGTCCATGTGTTCACCATCTGTGCTAAAATTGCACGTGTTATCACCACATTTAAAAGAAAACCCTAATACCGTTGTTTTGATCGGTCAAAGGATCGGTCAAACCCAATTTTACTAAATGAGGGACCTCATAAATACAATATTGAAGTTTAGGGACCAAAGTGGTTTAGTGGGCATAGTTGAGGGAACAAAATAGCACTTTTTCCTTTATTTTTTTTACTACTATGGTATTACTATTTAACTACAACTGTAACACCTCAACCCAACAAGGCTTAGAATATTGTTAACTTTACAAAAAAAATTACAAATTTCGACAGCATCTCCCAAAAAATTACTCTAATCCACACATGACAATTAACAGATTTGCATATATAATCAACCATCAACACTAAATTTATAAACAACTCACATTAACAGTATATAATCGACAATCACACAATCCATTCATGACTCCATTCCAACAAGGGCCAACATCAATTACCAATTCACCTTTTACCTTTAACGACGGCGACAAGGTCATCAAAAAATGAACAAACCAGTTAACCAACGAACAGAATAAACATCCATCTCCACATAAGACAAGAATAATGAATGATTCTCTTAATAGCCTAGGAAATGAGATAACTAAATTCACTAAATCAAACATTCATATTAAGGTGTGAGTTCTCGTGCCAATTGGAATTGAACTACACCCCTCCCATTGATGCCACCTTCATCAATCACCTATAACAATTTAAAAGCAAGAGTGAGTCCACGACTCAGCAAGTATATATTAAACAAAGAGATTTCTTTAACAATACCACATGACTTAATACCAATCCTCATCCATCATGCCACTGTCACTGTAATAACCTCAGTTCATTAATGAATGCAATGCAATGCTTTATGCGTCTGTATGTGTGAGCTCATACCGGTATAGCTAGAGTGTCACTTGTCGGTGCACACCCTTACCCGTCCTATCAAGGCCGGGGACCAAATACTCCACTCCCGTGGAGTGCCTAACGAAGCAAGGCTTTTCCCTCCCACATCAGTAGGATGCTTACCCGAGGGTAGGTCCTATCATATGTATGCAATGCAAGAGATGCAACTTATTCCAATAAACAATTTCAATAACAAATGTAACTCAGTAGGGTTTGCATTGCCTTAGTAATCATATCTTCACCAAGCAACATTCATCGATTGTTAAATCTTTAAATAACATATACTTGCCTTTCTAATCACGGGGCTAGCACGACGCACGGTCGACGACGAAGTCGCACCACCACCTACAGAAGGCGATACATCTCAATACAATACTCACGCAAACAAGGCAACAAATAAAGCATAACGCACCTACACACATCCCTTCCTTCCCTCCACATAAATCATCTTTTTCATACCACTAACACCCGTGAATTTCAACAAATATTAATTCCGGACAGCAGCACTAAAACAGCCATAACTCCTACATCTCTCGCCCGATTTACGCGTTCTTATATCCAAAACAAAGATAAAGTCGCTGCGCTCCTCTTTTGCAATAGGATCGGGTGCAGATTCCCAACCTAAACATGCCGAAACTACTCTAGAAGCTACTGCATAGGTAATAAACTTAGGTAACTATCATTTCCCCCCATTAGCCATCACTAACACCACAATCTATCACCTAATAGGCAGTAATTTCCATGGGAAAGTTCCTAATCACACTCTAATCAGCAGTTAAACAAGAGAAACAATATGAGGACAAGCCCTCATCTCGATCTTTACCTTCGTTCCTCACTAACACCTCTTTCCCTTTGCCTCACTCCCGTCGATCTCCAACCAAGACAGCAAGGCGGCGAGACCACGGCGGCACGGCCAAGGCACGACGTGGTGCTGGGCGGCGGCGGCGGCCCTGGGCAGTGGCCGCACGGCCCTGGCGGCGGCGGCGCGACGGGGACGACGAGGACGGCAGCACCGGCTCGGCTCGGCGGCGAGGATGGAGGCGGGGAGGACAGGAGGGCGGTGGCGGGGTTGAGAGAGAGAGAGACGGGGGCGGCGGCGGTTTGCCCTGGAGCCCGATGCCCAAATCCCTCCCATCGGTTATGACAACCGACATGGGCTGGGCTGGCTTGGGCTAGGAGCCCACGGTTCATCACAACAACACTAGTATATATTTTGTGTGGGAGACTCTAAATGGACGGTTAGATCTGAAACATACTACCATCTTAGTATAATTGCTAATTGAGTAAATTATACGAGCAGTTCCTAAACTATCATGCAGTTCTCATCCAGATCTCCTATATTTCAAATTGCACTTTAGACTCACTGAATTTTTAAAGTGACCCAAATCTGACCCACCGTTATCACGCTAGAACGCCACCACACGGGAGCCGACGTGACTGCTCCACATCGGTTTTGGTGGGAGTTTTGGTGCCATGGTAGGTGGTAATTTTATGAGTAAATTATACGAGCGGTACCTAAACTATCACGCAGTTCTTATCCGGGTCCCCAATCTTTCAAATTGTCATTAGCTACCATGGCGTGAAAACTCTCACCAAAACTGATGTGGAACAGCCACGTCGGCTCACATGCTGTGAACGGTGGACCGGATTTATGTCACTTTAATAGTTCTGTAACACCCCAACCCAATCGGGCTCGGAGTATTACTAACTCTACGAAAAATTACAAATTTCGGCAGCATCTCCGCAGAAAGTACTCTAATTCACAATCACAATTTAACATATATACACAGGTATAATCAACTCCCATCATCAATATGTAATCAACGGTAAACTTAAAACCCACTCACGGGTCCAACTCAACAAAGCCCATTACCAAACCATCTACTATTACCTTTAAGAATGACGACGAAGACATTAAGCAATAAACAAGTCCATTGTCCAACAATTGGAATAAATGTAAAGTTACACAAAAAACAGAAATAATAATTGGTTCTCTATTTAGTTTAGGTAAAGACAACTAAATTTGCTAAGTCCTGCAATTTGTTTAAGATATAAGTGTGCTTGTGCCCAAAGGAACTGTGCTACAATCCCCCCATGCATCTCGCCTTTAAAGATCACCTAAAAAAACCAAATAAAGCAAGAGTGAGTATCGAATAATCATCAGTAAAGTATATGTATAAACATAAAGAGCATCAAGATCCCTTCGACAAATACATTAGAAGGAAACAACTATTATATCAACCACTCCATCAAATTCACTCTCCAAACATTCGATGCAATGCAATGCACATGCGTCTGTACTGTGAGCTCATACCGGCATATCTAGGTGCGCACCTGTCGATGCCACACCTTGCCCGTCCTTTTCAGGCGGGGACCAATTACTCCACTCCCGTGGAGTGCCTACCAAGTAGGACTTCAGAGCACTCCGGTCTAGTCACTTTTGACTTTCTCACCGACCTTACCGGACTAGTCAAAAGTGACTTTCTCACCGACCTGACTCATATGCAATGATGCAAAATGCTCTTCTTTCATATAGTCATCACATACTTCCACCATATAACAATAAATATCCAAATACTCAATTAAATCATCAAATAGCCACTAAACTACTCATCCACAAATTAAGATCAGGAACATAACATGATTTCAAAAGCTCAATGCAACCAACAGCTATCTATTTAACATATACTTGCCTTTAACCGCGAGGATCCGGATGAAGTGTAGATTGACATCGATCCATTCCAACACCTAACAAAGTGACAAGTCTCAATACAATACTCATACAACAGCGCAATAACTAAAGCTCTGTTGCACCCACTCCCATCTCTCTTTCGCCGAAAGCTCACTTAATAGGCCAACTCTTTATAAAAACCTACGGTTACACTTTCGGGACAGCACTATTAAAATCGACTTTTCTCCCAAATTGCTTGACCGTTTCCAACGTTCTTGTACTCAAAACGAAGCTAGAACAAAGACGCACAATTTCTTTCATAGGACCAAACCCTGAATCGAATCCTAAATAGATCAAAACCCACCCGAACCTGCTGCATAAGTGATCGACATGCCAACTTTCATCCTCCCTACTAGCCATCGTCTAATACCCACGATCTAACACCTAATGGGAAGTAATTCTACAGGAAAATTACTAATCACACCATGTGCAGCACTTAAACAAGAATAATAACATGGAAAATAAACCCTAGTTCCAATCTTTACCTCCCTCCTTCAGTACCTCCTCTTCCCCTTGCCTCTTGCCAATGGCCTCCAACCGAGACGGCAGGGCGACGAGACAGCGGCGGCACGGCCTCGGGATGATGACACGGCTGCGGCACGGTGGCGGCACGGCAGAGGGGATGGCGGCGCCGGCGCGGCTTGGCGGCGAGGATGGCGGCGGGGACGAGAGAGGACGGGAGGGGATGGAGCGGCGGCTAGGAGGATTTTCCCCTGGAAGCAACCGTCGTGTTCCACCTCCCTCCCCCCCGCCTATTATTCACGTTAAATGGGCCGGGTCTGGGCCATGGAGGATGGGCCAACGGGCTATTACAAGTTCAGTGAGTGTAAATTGCAGTTTGAAAGATTGAAAACCTGAATGAGAACTGCGTGATAGTTTTGAGATCGCTCGTATAATTTACTCTTGCTAATTTATATTGTAAAAGTGCCCTGCCATTCATAGTTAATTTCTAACTACATAATTGTTTTAGCACTTCTACATTAGACAAAGGCAAGATATTGCCGTTGCATAAAAAATATGGAATTGAATTGTACCTATCACATTGGATCGAGAAAAATGAGTAGTCTAAATAACTTGGAGGCCTTGAAAAAAAATTTTCCCCTTTCAGAGAGAAAGTAGCATTGTAGCACAAGTGGAGTGAGCTGCTTGCTTCGTATTCGTAGTACGTTGGAAAAACAAAAAGGGAAAGGGAGCTAGCTGCCACAACGTGGAAGTATGACCGTGGCGTGCTCCTGTCGGCACCCGATTTAAAAGATCGGATTCCACCTGCGTAAAGATGTACTAGTCCCAAGGATCATGGCTAGTACACACAGTTATACAGAAACAGTACATTGCCAACGTTCTGATTATTACAGAAAAGGAACTTAGTCCAATACAAACACAAGCAACGGCTCGCAGGCTGCAATACAGAGTACACAGCGAAATCGGCCTATTACAACATTTAGAAATTTATTTATTCCATGGGCACGAGGGCTGTAGGAACACGCAACCCTACTCTTCATAGTCTTCCTCAGCGAACGTTTCCTCATCGTAGTCAGGGTCCTCCTCCTCGGACGGCGGGCCATAGTCGGAAGGACCCGCTGTTGAAATTTTGAAAAGGGAGAGGAGAAAAACGAGGGTGAGTACAAATTGTACTCGCAAGTCGGGAATTATATAAATGTGGGTAAGTACAAGGAGAGTTTAGGATATTTTGCGGAAATGTATTTATTGGCCTAGTTTTGGCAAAGCAATTTAGAAACAATAAATCTTAACATTTTCTTTGGGCTCTTTTCAAACGGTTCTCGCCACTTGGCTTCAGTGCGATAGCGAGAACAAAATCCTTTCTCATTTATTTTCTCAAAACGGTTAGGCCCATTCCACGCGACACTTTCCGGTAGGCCAACCCCCAATCCGAAATGTAGCGGTGGCACCTAACTCAAACGAAAACTTTCTCAAATTCTTTACTCATCTCAAATCCTTCGTTTAAAACCTGTCGACGGTTGGGATATCGACCCAAGTCAACTAAGGTTCTTGAAGATTGAGGTAGGAGACACGCCAAACAATGCGAACAGCAGCGAACAGGAGACAGGGGTTTTTATCCTGGTTCAGGCCTCTCGGGAGAGATAATAGCCCTACGTCCAGCCTTTCTTATATATCAAAGATGAATACAAGAGGTGGCTCGACGAGACGAACAAGTCTCGGCGAGATTATGGGGTATGCAAAGTGCTAAAGTATGATCAGGTGTCTACCAGATGCTAAAGCTAGATTAAGTCGTAAAACTCGTCCCTCTACACGCCGTAGGGGCCTCGTTTATATAGTGCAGAACAAACCGACCTACCGAGGGAATATCGGGCCGGGCTAACTACGGGATCGTAATGAACTCATACATGCCAAATACAACCTACGGTAGATAAAGTAATCTCCTAATCTTGGGGAACATGACTCCTAGTCCAATCCGGGAAACCAACGTCCGGGTCTTCACGCGGTCACGCAGAACTCCTGTTCGAGACGGACTCAAACATAATTCCTTGGCCATTACGCACCGTGCCAACCAGGAAGCTGTTCGGCAGGATGCATATAGGCCAGATAGAACCTTCCAGAGAACTGGGCCCTGGCAGGCTGTTCGACTAGGCCGTCAGG